>MUZH01003954.1:0-31754 GCA_003012965.1 Juglanconis oblonga | reverse complement strand
TACATACATACATACATACATGCATACAGCCGCTCTTTGCCCCCCCCCCTCCCTTTCCCCGGATCAGCAATGCTGGCCCGCCGCAGCCGACTTTAACCACTGATAGCCCCCGCCGCCGCCGCCGCCGCCGTCGCCCCCTTCAGCTAGCCATGATGCCATGTATCCAGATGACAAGCTCTAGCCTTGCTACAAGGAGGCTGGGTCGATCGAGTCCACGGACCTCGTATCGCTCGCTGGGCCGGCGATGCTGTTGTAGCGAGGTGCATGGGCTGTTGAACCACAAGTATCGATACCTCTTAACCTTTCAACCCGGATCTCCGCCGAGAACATGAGTAGTGATAGGGGGGAGCATCATTACTGTGTCAGCAGTCATCGCATTCAGACGAGTACTCCCTAAGTTGGTGTTCAAAGAACTTTTATTTCATGTGATAGCAAGAAAGAAAGTAGAGTCCCCCCCCGTCTTTTTTTGCCTGTCCGTGCTTCCACCGCCAAACTCACCGACGACGTCTCCAAGAGGCATCAGTATCTCCAAAGACCAAGGACGTGCGTGCGTGACGTTGTCTCCGTTGCCTCATGATGCGAAGCTAAAGACCGAAGTCGAGAAGAAGAAAAAAACCGAGAAGGGCAGGCGAACGTGTAAACAATCGTCCATTGGGCTGCCATCATCGAGTAGGCTACTTCGCGTGGAGGTCGTGACGAAAGGAACCTGAAGTAGGACGAAGATGAGTATTGGTTTGCCGTAGAAGTGATGCCCTGCCCCTCCGTAATGTGCGTGCGAAACGCCGAGAATCAAGGAAAGAAAATAAGTAATGTACAAGCCGTTCAATACGGCCAAAGGAAGAAAGCCGAGTCGAAGAGAGAAACCGGGGCAGAATGTGACGGTTGAACCGCCCGTGAAGAAGTGAGCATCAGGTTGGGTATCGGCCACGTTTGTGTGAAGGATGTCGAGTAAGTAGCATTCGCCACAGCAGACAACCCAAGCCAAAAGACAGAACGACAATGTGTTCCGCTAATATGCCTGAGCCGAGACGAAAACGAAAGCACGATCGTCAGACATGTTCGTGAGAAAGCCCCCGTCGCAAGGACGAAAGTGCTGGTGCTGAGCCGAAGAAAATGCAAACGCAATCATCGGTCTCATCAAATCGTAATCATCATGCTTCCACTGCCAATTCAAGACAAGCAACCTCACTCACTTCGCAGTCAGAAACACCCCGAGGGTTCTAATTCATGGTCAAGACTTGAGCCTTGGTGACGCCACGAGGAACAATGCTGCGGCCGGTATCATCACGGTAGCTGATACTGGGTGTGACGACGATGGCGACACGGATGTGCTTGTGCTGCAGCGACAGGCCGTGCATGTCGTTGTTCAGGGCGATGTGCGAGTCGTGACTGAACTTGACGGCGCACTCGTTCCAGGTGAATGCGAACGACAGCCGGCTGGTCATCATCTTCATGGAGATCTCCATGGCCGCGTTCGCGATGGAGTGCAGGCCCACGATGGCCTCCTTGCCGGCGCTGGGGTTGACGAAGGGACCGGCTATGTCCTTGAAGCGGTTGGCGTGCTGGCCCTGCTTGAACTTGCGGAAGCGGCCATAATCCTCATCCTTGGCGATCTCTTCGACGATGCGGCGCAGTTGCTTGCGTGCATCACGGCGTGTCTCCAGCGGGTGGCCGATGAAGTCGATGATGGGGCCGAGCTTGTTCAGCTTGGCGTCGGTCTCGTCGTCCCAACCCAGCCAGAACTTCCAGGAGAAAATCTCTTGCTCGATGTACTGCAGAAGCAGACGCGAGATGAAGTGAGAGCGGTGAACAGGCGAGTTCAGCATGAACAGCGCGTGCTTGGGAGCAGCCTGGCTGTCCTTGTAGCAGCTGGCAACCTTCAGGATGTAGTCCCACAGCTTGGGGTTCTTGGACGTGGCTTCCTCCACAGCACCGGGGATGATCTGCGCGCAGTACATTTCGGCCCATCCGTGGGTGGCAGTGAACATTCTCATGAACATGTCCTTCCACATCTTGGTCTCAGGATCGATCTCGGAGTCGTCGTCACGACGGAGAACGAGGGCGTTTGACTGGTGCGACTCGGAGCCACGAGCAGAGCGGCTATTATCGTTACGAGACTGAGCGTATTGGGCGGGAGCTTGGTAGCTGGGACCGCCGTAGCCGTAGCCGGGAGGCATCTGTCCGTTGCCGTGAGGATCCCGTCCGTAGTTAGGGGGGGCCTGAGAGCCATACGCTCCCATGTGGGGAGGGAAGGCGCTGTAAGGAGCCAGAGCTCCGGTCATGGGGTTCAGGGGTCCCATAGGGGCCATGGGCATGGGGTGACCGAAGTGACCATAGGGGTTGGGAGGAGGGACACAGTGACCGTGGCGGTTGTCTCGCTCGTTGCGCGTAGCACCAGAAGGCATGGCAGGATACTGGCTTCCGGACGAGGCGAAGTCGAGCTTCTTCAGATTGTTCAGGAGGAACTCCTCATCCTTACCGTCGAGGGTGGACGTGTACTTTGGCTCAGGGACGGGAGGGCTGCTGCGGAAACCGATCTCAGAGGTCGCTGAGTGAGGGAACTCAATGTCGGACGAGGAGTCATCGTAGGTCCTGTTAGTGGTCCTTGAGATCTTGCTGGCAACCTTGCTGCCGTTGGCAGCCTTCTCCTTCAGCTTCTGTGTGCGGAAAGAGGTTAGTAGGGCCCGAATAGACATCATGGAAGGCGCAAAGCTTACCTCGATCTGATCCTGCTGCTCCTTGATGCGGCGCTTCTGGTTGTTGATCTTCTCGGTCTTCTTCTCCAGCTCAACCTTGCGGCGCTTGTCGGCGTTGGCGTAGCCCTGCTCGATGTCGCGAATGTCCTGTTCGAGCTTGGAGATTCGCTCCTGACCGTGCTGGAGCTTGCGACGGAGGCTGCTAAGCTCGACTCCGTGGGCGGCATTCACGGCGGCACGCTCTTGCAAGACAGCTTGAGAACGCTCCTCGAGCTTCTTCTCCAGCATCCGGCAGTGGAACGAAGTGCTGACGAACTGCTGGGCGATGTGGCGCAAATCATTGTTCAGGAGATCGGTCAGACTGCCGGGCACACCAGGCTGACGGCCTATGGCTTGACCAAGCGCTTGGATGCGAGACTGAGCGTCCTTGCAGATCTTGCGGATGTCCTGTCACCCCACCGTCAGAATTTGAATCCAGTAGTTGTTCGGTCGCGGATGATTGTGATACTCACATCGAGACAGTCCTTCGGGGTGTACTCAGGACGTTGGTTGGCGGGGATGATAGCACCGTTCTGCATACCGGACGAGTTGTTGGTGGAGGGGGTCTGTTGGTCAGTATTAGCAGAGCTGCGAGAGATCATCGTCGACTGGGGCGGCGAGTAGTGCCCCGCGCCACTGAACGTGGACTTCTTCGAGTAGCTCATGGCTGCTGCTTGAGGAGGTCTGAGTGTGGCTCGAAAAGCACAAAACCAAACGTTCTAATGACCCAAGACAGTTCCCAAAACCCGCGAAAACGAGCCCAACTAGGTGAATTGAAGTCCAACAACGTCGCGGTTCGAGTATCGCAGAAGCTTTCCACAACGTGTGCGGCAAGCGGAATGCGATCGTAGAACAGGCTTCTGTTGATGGGCGGGTGTTCCCAATCTGAATCTGATACCGAAGCGCCAGGTGACGGACGCGTGGGAACGAGATAGACAGATGGATTTATGTTTGTGAAGGTAGGGAAGGAAGTCAAAGATGGAAAAATGAAGGGGTAAGTTTGGATGGAAGAAGTAGATGGTGGTGGGGCAGCAGGTCAACCATACAACCTCTTTGATGTAGTACTGGTGTTTTGTGAGAGAGGGATGAGTTGGAAGCTCGGACGGTGGGGCAACAGAAAAGTTGGAAGTGTGTGTCCCTGCAGTTGACGCTCGGAGCAAGAAGTTGAGGTGTCAAATGTCTGGATACCGAAAGTTGCTGGGGCTATATAGGTGAATGGAGTGTGGATCAGGTGAGACCGAAGTAGCTGCTCGCAGATGGCAGAACCATCTCAAAGGTCTTGGGAGATGTGTCCAAGGCTCCAGATGCTGCCTCTTCTTTCCAGGCAGTCTCCCCAATCTAGAGGAAAGGAAAAAGAACATGAGGTTTTGGGAACAGTGCAACAATGGCATGAGAAGGGCAGACAATGGAGGCTGGGACATGATGTAAAAAAAAAAACTGAGCCCTGATGTCAGACCATCTGCTCAAGGGGAACAGACGGAAGCCCTCATTGGGTCCACCTTCCCATGAGTAGGGTATCCAGAGCATCATGGGTTGTGCGAAGGGAGGTAATGTGCCCTTCCACCTGGAGGTTGGGCTGTGAGATGGCACAGGGGCCACTGGTTCCTGCCACTTGGCTAGCCCATATACACCAAGGATGACTTGATCCATGGTGTTGTGTATCCAAACAATGTGCAAAGACAATGACAACGCACAGCTTGAGTACTCGTGATAAGGTTGAGAGCAAACCGCACGTCCGCACTTTCGTACGTACCGGAGCTTCAGGGACCGTTGCCAGCCCGAGCATCTGCGGGTTCTGAGACTCGACGGCATGAATACCATGGGCGCCAGGAAGACGGGCCGATAGTCTAAATTCACCACGAGTAAGCCAGAAGTCTTATAGTCAACGCGTCGATATGCCAATGGGACAGAACACATACAGGCTGTTGTTGGGGTACCAAGAAGATGCAGCCGGATTTGGCTGGTATCCAGACTTCTGACCACTTCCACTCTGCTGGCCGAGGCTCAGGTACTTGAGCTTTTCCTCGGAAAGCGGGGGCGGAGTCCAGGGCCCGACGCGTGGCGGCCTAGGGCAAGTGTTAGCAAAACAGGTAGTCATCGCGAGGCCGAAAGGTTTGAGGGGGACTAACATAAGATGGGGAGGCAGCGGGTAGTTCTGCCACTCGCTGAGGAACTTCTGCCAGCTCTCCTCGGTGCCGGCCTTGGGACCCTGTCCCAGGGGGGTGCACTGGTACAGAGAGAACAGGTACCACGAGGGGATGGTGACGTTGGGGTCCATCTTGGCTTGTTCGGACCACGAAGAACAGAGGCAGATGATATGGAGGGGGGGGATGGTGATGGTGTCGTTGCTGTTACAAGATGGAGTGTCAGTCTGACATACGAAGACTGGTAGGAGACAACAACCATATCGCCCCCGCGATATCGATTTGAACGGGTTCACTCACGATGAGGATGGCTGGTATCTCTCAGGGGCAGCTGTCAAAGGGCCTGGTTCCTCGAACGTGTTGTCGAGCGAGACCATGACCTTGCTGTGGGTTGCGTGTGATACCCACCGTTTCGTGCAGCCTCGAGTCTGCACGGGCTGCGGTTTGGGATATTAACTTACTCGTGGGCGGAGAAACCGGAGAAGGGAACAAGTAGTTCCAGATGATGAATTGGCGTTGGATTGAAGATGATGATTGTCAGGATGATGAGAGCTTCGTAAAGTTGAAAGGAAGAATCACAACTCAGACTTGGGTTTACCATGAGACCCCAAAAACAAATGGCAACAACTCTCGCTCAACCCCGTCCACAGGTGGAGTAGGGCATGTGATTAGAGCAAAACCCCGACGACCAGCCGCAGGAATAGTGGCTGGACACAGCTCAAATTTGGGGAGAGCCCCAGGGCGGCGTGAAGGAGAACAGCAGGCTCCAACTAGGCAAAGCAGGCTTTCCAGGGCCATCTGGAAGAACGAAGGGGGAAGGGGCTTCGGATGCTCAAAGAACATGACAAAACCGGCTGCAGAGAGGAGGCTCAGGCCAGTACACTATTGGGCCTAGTTCCGGGATGTGTCTATAGGTATAGTGAGTGGAGGTCCTATTAATAGGACATTCTCTATTGCCTCAGAGTCGAGAAGGACACGACAAGTCTCATTTGACCCTGACCAAGCACTGCCACTCCAGAAGCAAAGAGTCAAGAGTTCCATACAGGTAGTGATGAGTCCAAACAGACTCAGGGGGACACTTGCCATTGCTCTTCGGAGTCCCTATGAAAGACCAGCAGATGAGCCAAGCCGTAGTCATGAGATACCACAAGAAGCCCACATGATCCACATGATCGAAAGCAAGGAATCCGTACGGACAACTCGAGCGTAGTGTAGAGTGCTTATGCGGTCGAGTGATGGTGATGGTGGTATCATGGTCGAGACGTTCGAGATAATGCAGAACGGGTTGGCTGGGGGGAAATGGGCGGCTCCCGGGGAGGCCGGATGAGTGAAGCAATCCCCCCCCGAAGCCTTCGCTTCCCGCCGGACCCGAGTCAACAAGACGCTCGAACAGACCTTCCGCCGAGGCACGATGTGCGTTTCAAGAGTTCACAATGCACTGAAGCCCACAACCCACCAGACCACCTGGGCTCCATGGAGGCTCATGACGAGTACCCGAATACGTAGAGGCGACCTCTGGTGGTCTCGGGGGTCTCATATCCCAATACTAGTCCAGAGCACAGCGACCACGGAGTTGTTGATCACCCGTGAATTTCGCACGGAACCTGACCGCATGACCATCCCAAATTGTGTCTCCGGAGCTATCCATCTTGGCGGCTGTGTCGGTTCCATGGTGAGTGCGTGGTGGAAGTACAAGTCTGGTGAGCGGGAGTCGTAAACTTACGACCTTATTGAAAGAGAAGACGAAGCGCTCAACAGGAAGAGCAGAGAGCAGAGAGCAGACGAGAGACGACGTTGGGATGATTCGCGGAGTCAACTAGAGCTACTGTTCCCGTCGATCGTAGAACGTTCAGCAAGGGATATGTATTGGATTCATAGGATTCATAGGCACCCATGTGGTTGAGAAGAGAACAAGGGAGGCGTTCTTTGGGGAGGGAGGGGTGTATATGGGCGTACCTACCTAGGTACTTACCTAGCCTAGTTGCCGAAATCCCATCACGAAAAGAGCCCCTTGGTTATTATGTCTTCCTTAACAAGCAGGCTGGCCGACTTGCGCCTCCGTCGTCTTAAGTGTTCAAGCTACACAGACGGCAGAAGCTCGGAATTCGCAGGCCCCTACGGCCTGCGGTGCTCTCGTCGCTCGCCGCCTGACAAGAGAGGGAAGAGAGGCAGAAAAGTGATTGAGCTGAGTGGATCCACAGATACAATCATGAACCGACTTATCTGCCCGACTGACTAGCGATAGCACCAACTGGCCATCTACGTAGGAGAGAGAAAAGAACCCAGAGACAGAAGACGTCCGTCTGAACGGCTGTGGGCGAAAGCACATAGTGGCATACGGCCTGCCTCCGAAACAAGCAAGAGAGTGAGCTTGGCGGAGATGGCGGCAGTGTATTGCCAGGAGAGAACATGGAGGAACAAAAGAGACATGGACAAGGAGGCGCAAAATAGTCAGAGAGGTGTCAACATGCGGCCGCACGCGTAGAGCGGGAACAAGTAGCTGAACATAGGATAGAGAGAAATGGCACACCAGGCCGGGTCGTGTGGTCACTACCTATATACCTTGGGTCAGCAAGGGAACACGAGGAGAGGCAGACACATGACAAGGTGCACATTGAGCAAGCGTGAGCATCGGGAGCATGCGTGTTTCGAATCTCGTCGCCATGTCGGCGCGCTGTGGCCACTAGTCAGACCAAGCCCGCTCCGCTTATCAGCAGCAAAAGGGGACCAGGCATGCAATACTATACCGACAAAACGGGCACACACCCACACATCACACCACTCGCACACCCTTCTTCATTGAAGAACCATGTCTATTATCGCAAGCAATCTAAGTGAACGCGTTCCATGCGGCCGCCCATCGACCTTTTGGAGGTCCAAGAAGCGACCACACAAAAAAGGTGGTTGGCCGTCCTATGTACAATCATCAGCATCTCGTTGACAATCTCCGTTTTCCTAGACGCGTGAGTTGATCCTCCCTCCGACACCTTTTTTTAATAGCGAAAAAGGTGTAAGACCGCGCCAGAGCCCAAACGCCGGGGGTGAGAAGAAACTATGAGAATCAGTGTGAGAAGGCCATTTCTGTTGTCAAGTGTATTTTCACGTGTTACCAGCCCAGTGAAAAGGAACCTGTAACTCTTTGCCCGTCAGTGGTGGTGCTCCCCAAGTGCGGAATGTAACCAGCCTTTGCCGTTGATCGTTCCAGAGAGCCAGGTCGCAGTACGCAGCCAACCAAAGTTGGGTGTGTGACGACGACGCAGGTGGGAGAACGGTGTAGTGCGGTTCTGCCTATGCTTCTGATGCATGATGCGCTCGAGAGTAAATATTATCTTGCAGCCATCAGTACCGCATCAACTTGTCCGAGTCGCCATGCTTTCTCTTACCGGTTGTGAGAAAGCCTAGAGCGTTAAAAATGGACGGAGCCGAGTTAGCGACTCAGAAAGCCTTGGAGTTTGCTCGGAAAAGACTGGTGTAGACCGCATCAACCACAGGTGCGGCAGTGATCATCCTGCCGCCAAAGTACCGGCCGTTCAGACCCTTGATGGCGTTCTCGCCTCCCGAGACCTTGTCGAACTTGAGGTAGATGTCGCCCTTCGAGTTGGGATCGACCGAGATGTGGACGACGTGGCCATACTTGGACTCGGCCTCTTCACGCACGTCATCCTCGAGCTCCTTGACCCAGTTGTCTCCCTCTTCCCTATTGATTTGTCAGTCATCCTGATCTGAAGGGTGAAAAGCGCAATCGAACTTACTCGTCAGGGTCAAACATGTTGTGAAGGACAACGCAGCGGCTCGCCATGGTGTTGGTGATGGGCACCGGCTTGGGAGCCTCCGTCTTGGGCTTGAGAATCTGTCGCTCAGTGTTTGCGGCCGGGGGCTCATCAGTTCTTGCAAGCTTCCTCATGAGAGCATCCCGGCTGTAATTGTTGAAATTGACACCCGCCACGTCGGTGTCGTCGAGGGCGCTTGCACCACCTCCCTTCTCGTTGTCGCGGGCACCGGCACGATCGAAGTTAGAGGTCGGTGCGCCGCGTCCACCCGCGCCCGAGAAGGCAGATCCCTGGTACTGTTGGTTTTGGCCCTGGAATCTCTGCAGGAGGTTGGCAGTGGATTCAGGGGTAAACTTATCGTTGCCAAGTCCGACTCGGATGGGACGACCGGCGAGGTCAAACCCGTTCATCTTCTCCAGGGCCTCACGAGCCTGACCAGCGTCTCGGAACCTATCGATCTGTGTAAGTAAACATCGAGATTAATGGTAAGGAAGATGATGGTACTCACTGAACAAACCCATAGCCACGGCTGCGACCGGTGTCATCCTTCTGGAGCTGGGTGAACTCAAGCTCACCAAACGGCTCGAAGACGTTCTGAAGATCCTGTTCAGTGATGCTGAAGTGGATATTGCCAACATACAGACGGTGGAAGGGGATCGAGTTGGGGTGGCCACCAGAGCCGCCCGATTCGCGAACTTGGCGGTTCTTCTCAGCTTCGGTAAGCTGGACGATGACTGGGATACCTAGGAGCTTCTGGCCAGTAAGCTGGAGAGCAGCAGTGACTGATTCCTCATTCTTGAATTCCACGTAGCCGACGCTGACAGAAACTGTTAGCAACTTGTTCCCGGAAGGAGAAGGGAAGCGGGAGAAGAAAAAGACAACATACCCCTTGGAACGATTGCTGACGCGGTCCTTGACAATCTGCGCCTCCGACACAGGGCCAACCTTCTCAAAGAACTCCTTGAGGTCCCTGGTCCTCAGGCGGGCCGCGAGCTGCTGGACAAACACGGTCCGGCGATCACGCTCGTCCTCGGTGAGAGCGGGCGGCGTCTTCTCGCGGTCTGCCCTGTCCACGCGTGGAGTGCGGCCTCCACCACGACGGTGGTCGTCGTCTCCACCTCTCCTATCCCGTCGGTCACGGTAGTCCCTACGGTCATCGCGGGGGCGGTAGAAGCGGCCGCCAGGTGACCTCGACCGCGAGCGGCCACCACCGCCGCGACCTCCCCGGTAGTAGTCACCGTCACCGCCTCCTCTGCCGCGGCGAGAATGACGGTCTCGGTGATCGTCACGGCTCCGGCTCCGGCGTCTGTTGCTTCTGTGACTGCCTGCCTCGCTCCGGGGGGTCTTCACAGAGTCGGGCGATCCACGGCGGCTGCTGTAGCGGTCGCGAGACCGGTCACGGCGTTTGCGGTCTCTGCTGCGGTCGCGATCGCGGTCACGATCACGGTCCTTATCACGGTCGCCACGGTCGCGGCTCTTTTCACGGCTGCGTCGGTCACTGGAGGGCTCGTCTTTGCCGCTGGGTAGATGAGGCTCGTCGCCGTTTGCGGTGGTGGTGGCTGCCTGGGCAGGGGGCGCATCCTCCATCTTCACGTCTTTGGCGGTCTCATCGAGAAGCGCCTCGACATCGTAGAGAGCCATCTTGAGGGGGAGGTTCAAAGGTATGAGTCCACAATACCAATGGTGCTGCAGCAGATGGGTTGCAAAGTGAATGCAGTGTAGTGATGTTGGAGGGCGGGAAAAGACGAGGCAGGACAGCTGAGATTGGCGGGGAGCTGAATTTGACAAGCTAGCCGAAGTGGTCCGTGCACCGAATCCAACCCGAAGTCTGTCCGAGTTACAGGAAAAGGGGGTTTCACACTTCACAACCTTATGATGACACGGGCCATTTTCATGTCGGCAGCAACTACAGTTAGCAGAATGTCCATGACTTTGTCACCTTATTTCGTTTCACTGCATCAATTAATGATTACTATTTGAGCCCATCCGTGCTGTAGCGACCGGTGGCCCACTATGGGCCTTCTGTAGTCCGTAGCTGTGGTACTCCGACGCGGCACTGCCTTGCTGTGGCCGACTGAGTGAGAAGAGTGTTGTCACGCTGTCCCGTCTCATATATCCTCCCAGGGCTTACCATCCAAGATGTCTCTGAAAAGTATATACAGTTGAATTGATTGGGGACTCTTGCCCACGCAGGGCCATGCTATCTTCATATATGCATCATCCGATCCCATCCGCCGCGAGCAAACTGCCCGTCCGCTCATTTGGTCTTCATGTCCGAGGGGTTCTTGATCTCAGTGCCGAAGACCACGTCCCAGAACTTGCTGGTCACACCGAAGCCGTTTTCGTAGTCGAGGAAGTGGTGCTCGAGATGATACTTCTTGAGCTGCTTGTACCACAACGGCAGGTTCTGGTGGTGCAGAAAGTAGTGTGTCATGTCGTAGCAGGTGTAGCCAAAGATGCCACCGGCGAAGACTGCCGTGGCGACATACCAGTCGTACGAGAAGATAAAGTGGGCGAGGTACCAGAAGGGCCACGCCAGGATGAGGAAAAGCGCCGGCGGCAGCACGAGGCGGTATTTGTCCATGGGAAGGTAGTGGTGGACACCATGCAGGGTGAAGTGGAGCGATATTCCCACCCGGTTGTCGGGCAGGTAACTGGAAATCGTGGTCAGTTCTGCTCGGGAGCAAGTGGGAAAGGGTATGGAACATACTCATCGAGGTGGAACAGGAATCGGTGGAGCAAGTACTCGAACAACGTCCAGAAAGCGATGCCAACCATGAAGTACGCGAACATGGCTAAGTAGTTGTTGAAGCCCTTAGCTGCCTCGTAGAGGACGTAAGTGATGCAGGGCCACCAGAGTGAGGGTATGAGCCACCAGGGCGTCTTGGTCAGAGGCTCCAGGAAGTTTCCGAAAAATGGCGCGGAAGCGCCACCCTTGTAGTGTCTCGGCCTGTGGACCTGGTCGAGGTAGAATCTCTTGCTGAATCCACCAAACCAGACCTGAGGGAAGAGCGGCTTGTTCAGGTCGATGAACTTGTGCGTCTTGTAGTCGTCCGAGATATCGGTCTCCTTGTTCAGGTCCTCCGCGGACGACATGCCCGTCCTGGGATGAACCCGTTGCCCATTGGCGGTGGCACTACCGTTGGCTTTGCCGTTCCCATTTGTGTGTGCATCGCCGTTGGCCCCATTCGCTTGACCGTCTGCGGTTCCGTTCCCATTCGCGAGTCCGTTGGCCGGCTTCTTAAGTACGACAAAGCCGATGAGGGACTCTTCGAGGATCTCGTAGGCGGACTCAGAGTGCTTGTGCGAGTCCTCATCCTTCAGGATAGTGGTGACGTCCTTGCCGGCCCAGTCCATTATCAGCTCGGGACCACCGGGGTGGGACTCGACGAAGTCGGTGACATCGTAGACGTTGTCGCCTAGAGTGACATAGCAGTCCTTGTCCGTGTTGTGCACCTCGACGTCGGCGCGCGTGAAGGTAGGGAGGGTTCGTGAAGGCATCTTGTTGACAGGCAGAGCTGTGATGGCCTGAGGACTCCAAGGTTTCGAAGGAAGCTGGAAATTGTCGACTCTGGCAAGTCGAAGGAAAAGTTCAAGGGCGGTCGAGAGAAACACGCCACGGCACGCCACGTCGCAAAGATAAAAAAGGTGATAGGCGCGCAGGTGGGTCAATTGTCAACTGGTCAATGGTCAACTGTTCAAGTCAACGGGCCGCGATGAAGGAGCGGACGGTTGCAGGCCGGTGGAGATTCGACAGACTGCGACAAGTACCCAAAAACCACGACGGTGAAATGGATGAACAGCGCTGGGTTCCAAAGTTGGGGAGGACATGAAAATCAAATTGAATTCCGGGACGAGGGAGCAGATGCTGGTTATCTAGGAGATCAGCAGGGTTGAGCGCTGCAGGCGCTGTGCTTCCCCTGTGCACTGAGAATGGTGGAGTGATGGATGGCGCTACCCCAGAGCCTAGCGGCCTGCGGATGCCTACCTAGGTAGTTTTTGCCCTTCCGCCGGATAACCAACGGCCGAGTGGTGGTATGACTTTTCCACCTCGACTTTGGCGAAGCTCGCCACCTAATCTTGGGTGTGCTGATCCTTCTGATGATCCTTTTGATGCAGACAATTTGACAATGTCTTGCGGTAGACTTGCACCGTCGTGCACCGTCGTGCACCGTCTATCATATCGCGGCGGCACCTCGAGGTCCCGGCACTTGGGTGCATATGCAGTCATCAACGTGATTGACCCGTGAGTTGCTTCAGATCCCGACGTCTCTGGCACGGATTTCCTGGTCGGCAAGTGTTCGCCGTGGATCTGAGCAAGAGGCAAGAGGCAAGAGGCAAGAGGCAAGAGTCAAGCAAGCACTCAAGTCAGATCGGGCTTTGTTTGGTTCCCATCACGATTGCTTTGTTGCCTTTCCAGGTCCGGATGCTCCGTGGTCACTATCACCGTCGTCGAGGCGTTTCATAAGGTCATGTTTCGAAACCTTCCTGCCTTCCGAGGTTGCCAGGCTGCACATACCATCTCAATAAACCTGGACCGGCTATAGTTGCAAGGCCCCCACTACACAAGTGTTCTCGGGCCTCGCGCTGGTGAGGGTGCCCAGGCAAAGGCATTGCGAAGGCGAACATGCAGACATAACATGCAGACATGATCTGGAGGGACTCTCACTAGAGGTGTCCGTAGCCTGAACCCATAAAATATGATCTTACTACTACCGGACTGTTCTGCGCGACGGCAAATATCCACGTTGTCTCTGTGGCTTGGTCCGATGTTTCAGCTGAGAGTCAACCATGTCAGCGAGGCAATGTGCCCATCCCATGTACGCTTGCGCAGCTCATCGTGGACAGGCAACCCACCTTGGAGGAATGGCCGGAAAATGAAGAGGGGGGAAAAAAAGGGAAACGGAAAACAAGAAAACCAAAAAAAGAAGGAAGGGGAGAATAAAAATAAAATAGAAAAATAGAAAAATGGCAAAGCCAACCCCCCCCCCCTCTCCAAAAAAAAAAAAAAAAAACACCATCTGATGATATACGAGTGTATACGGAGTACATAAGGTACCTCCTACCTGGTAGTAGTGTGGCTGGTGCTTGTAGACTCTGGTACCGGGGAAAGCTATTCCAGCTTTGACTGTGACTGCCCCTCAGTCCCTAGATTTCTAGCACCAAAAGGTTGACTTCACTGCAGAACGTCATACCGACATCTTACTTTCTTTTATCAACCCAATCTGCCACGACTGGCACATCTGGGTTTCGTCTCCTAAACCCTCAGCTCAGGCTTCATCTATTCCTCAAATCCATACCACGCATCACCCATTCTACGAGTTAAGATGGCTTCGTCCGGCCTGAGGTGGGGCACCACCTCAACACTGCTCGTGCTCTGCATCGTCTTGGCCTTCATGACCACCAAGGCCGACGCCTTCGGAGCCGGCAACATTCCCTCAATCGGTAGGTGCAGACTATCCCTCCCAAGACATAGACAAGCCACATCATTCTAACACCACTCGCACAGCCCAGGTCGAAGGCACAAATTGGCGCCATGGAGATATCGAGGAGTGAGAGGCATCCCGAGCACCCCCGCCCGCCCCTTGTGGAAGACGCCAACGCTAACTGTCTCCCTAGTATGCTCAAGACCGTCTCGTTCCTGTACGGGAAGAAATGGACCACCATGATGGTGAAGAGGACATACTTCGGCAACTGGCTGCGTGACTACTCCCAGGCCGTCGACGTCGGCTCTCTCAAGGGAGTCAACGCTGCCACCATCCGCATCCTAGTCTGGGTTCTCTCCTTCATGGCCTTCGGCTATGCAACAGAGGAGTTCGAAGTCACCGAGGAACGTCTGGGCGTCTACCGACCCGAAGAACATATCGACAACCCGCTCGGTTACGCGGATGGAGACGACGCGCGCAAGTTCGACGCCAGGCTCAGGGGCCCAGTGAACCAGCAAGAAGTCGCCATTGACCCTAACACCGGCATGAAGAACTACATCGCCAACGAGAGCGGCAACTGGGCCACCAGTGCCGGCTATCTGCGCTTCAGCTTTGCGCGCAGCATCCACTTCGGCAGGCTGTACACCAGCGGTGGCAGCGGGTCCAAGGGCAAGGAGACAGACCTGTGTGAAGCTCTACGATGTCTCGGCCAGGCTTTGCACTGCATGGAGGACTTCAGTGCCCACAGCAACTACTGCGAGCTCGCTCTGCGGGAGCTGGGATACCACGGTGTGTTCTCGCACTGCGGCACCCAGTCTGAGATCAACCTCCGCGGGAAGCGGGTCTATCCTCTTGTGACTGGCACTTTCGGCGGTGTTGACTTCCTGCACTCTGTCTTGGGCGAGGCCACGGACCACTTCACTCAGTCCGAGGTCGATGAAGTGGACATTGCCTTGAAGAATGCCCAGGCTCAGAGTGCCTCGGGCGGTGCTTCGCGTGATGGTCCTACCGGCGACCGCGGTTTGTTCGGTCTCAGTCTGAGCAGCAGTGGCAAGGCTGGGAACGACTTCATCTCGAGCATCACCAAACTCCCCGGCATCGGATTCGGCTTCGCGGCTGAGGCCAGGAATCTTCAGCAGGCTTCGGCAGAGCAGGAACGCGCAAACAGTCAGCGCACCCGCGCCAACGTCAACCAGATTCCCGGCATGTCACCCGACTTTGACCCCGTACAGACCGCCAAGCGGATCTACCCGATCCTCGAGTTCCGGGACAAGATTGTGAAGTCGATTAACAACATGATCTCCAAGGTGCCAGGGCTGGAGAAGCTCCTCGAGCACATCAGCGAGACCCTGACGGCGTTCGTGCTCGGTCTCCTGGCTCCATTCATCCGTCCCATCATCAAGCAGGTGTCGAAGGTGCTTAAGGACGGGAGTTCAGGGGTCATCAGTGCGAGTGCGAATAACCAGCTGGAGCCGTGGAAGGATCCTCACTGCACGAACCCGACGCATTCGATGTTGTCGAAGGATCACTTCACTAATGTCCTGAATTCATGCGCTGGGAGAGTGGCAGCCACTGTGCTGCAGTACACTGTTCCGTGAGTCTCAATTGAATCCACCATGCCTGACTAGAGAACCTACCTTTTCCCTTTTCCCATCTCCTTCCTCTCACCGGCCTCCCTCTTTGGTTCCCTTACTAACGATTCTCAGCCGCGTCCTCTACGCCTGGGAACATCCCGGCGTTCCCGTCGACGAGGTCGTCAACGACGTCCTGCGCGCCCTCCACCACCCCGCCGTCCGCGACGAACACGTCCAGATCCAAAAAGACATGTTCGCCACCGTCCGGCAATGGGCCGAGGCCAACCCCCACCGCCACGAGATCAACGCTCTCCTCTCCTCGGACTCGGTCAAAGCCGGCAAGAACCACATCATCCGCCCGGACCAGAAGTCGGGCGGCCACGGCCACGCCGGCGCGGGCGAGTGGTCAGCGTGGACCAGCGCGCTCGGCGGCGTCGGCCACGGCAAGGTCAGCGGCAGCCTGTGGAGCGCTACGCAGACGCGCGACCTCGGCGCGATGGAGGGCGCCGACGGGAGGCCTCAGGACGGCTACATGAGCCAGACATCCGGCCCGCAGCACGGCGCGGGCGCGCGGTTCGGCTACGGTCACGACGCCAAGTCCGAGACGAGCCATACCACAGGCGGCGCGGCGGACGAGTACATGCGCGCCGGGGCGAGCCCGCAAGTGGGAGGGTATGCTGCTCCCACGCCGTCCACGCAGAATTACCAGGGTGGACCGTCGCCGCAGGGAGGTTGGGGCCAGCCACCGCCTCCTGGGCCGTACAGTCAGGGTCCGCCGCAGGGAAGCTGGGGCCAGCCTCCGCCTCCCGGGCCGTATGGACAGCCTCCTCCCGCCGGGTACTGGGGTGGTGGTGGGCCGCCGCCGCATCATCCGCCTGGATCGGGTGGGTTCCCGGGTGGTGGATATGGGCCTGGAGGACATGGGCAGCAGCCGCCGCCGCCTGGGTGGGGGTACGGACCGCCTGGGTATTGAGGGCGTTGAGCCTGGGACGCGGGGCGGTTTGGTGGTAAGTGGTGATGGTGGTGGTGGTGGTGTAAAGAAAAAACGAAGCAACAAGGACTCGGGTGGTTGGTATTTGGTCCGGCGTATAATAAGACTGGGGAACGGAGGCATGCAAAAGGTGGAGACGGACAGGAGACGGGGGAAGGCGGCGGGGCGGGCGGGAGAGATACCACGAGGATACGATGTCCTACTTCTTTTTTCGCAGACTGACAAGACACGATTTCCCTAAGAATGCATTCGTCGTCACAAGTAGACGAACCAAAAAAAAAAAAAGGGTCGCACATTCAGAATGCTCTCTGTTCCTTTGATAACTGAGTCTAGTGCAAAGTGCTTGTTGGTATCTCCTGTACCGTGATGACGCCGACGCCATGAACAATAATAGAGATAGATATGCCTGTCCCATCCGACCGAACCCGAAACACTTTTTGTGTGCCCGTCTAAGAAAGATGATGCTGTTATGCCAGCCAACATGCGCAGACCGTATGTATCCCCACGACCGTATGCAATGCAAAAAGCATGTGTGGTATATCTCCCAACGCCCCCCAGCGAGTAGAAATCATCCCTTCTGACCAACACCAATGTTCTCAGGCCTCCAAAGGTACATCCCCACCACCAGACAAGACGCGACGCGCAGTGAGAAAACATCCCCGCCACCGCACCCCTCTTCTTTCTTCTTCCTTCTTTCTTCTCTCACCGCCGTCCCCGCCTTGGATCTTCCGCCTCCGCCCGTCTCGCGTCCCGCATCTCCTTCGTCCCCAAGCTGCCCAAGCCGCCCTCACTCCGCCTCTCCCACCCGCCCAGCCTCACCACAAGGCACGTAGCATTGTCCCCATCACTGCTGACTTCGGTCGCGTACCCGACCACGGTCCGCGCGCCCTCGTCGGGGGTCCGCGCCTCCTTGATCACGTCGACGATCTCCTGGTCGCTCAGCGTGCCGCTGACCCCGTCGCTGACCAGCACGAGAAAGCTGAATTGCGCGGGTCCCAGCTCGACCCGCGTGAGCTCTGGCTCGGCGCTCACGCCGATGCGCTTGCTGCGCATGTCGCCGAAGGCGCGCGAGTTGGCGAGCCCGGAGATGCGCTCCTCGCCGAACGAGTCGGTGACGAGGCTGCTCTCCGCGAACCGCGTGAGGCGCCTAGCCTCCGTGGGACTGCTGGGGTGGTGGTCGCTCGTCAGCGGGACCGCGAGGCCCGTGGCCGTCTCGCAGAGGAGGATGCGCGTGTCGCCCACGTGTGCGACGACGATGGTGCTGTGCGCGTTGGGGTGCCAGAAGGGCGCGGGGGTGGGCGTGGAGATGAGCGCGACGGAGGCGGTGCTGCCGCCTTTGAAGCGCGTGGGCCCGCCGATGATGTGGCCTGAGGGCACGCTGTGCGGGCTGGAACCGAGGATCTCGTCCTTGTTCAGCGGCTGGTCGTCGGAGACGTAGGGGTCCTCTGGGTCAGGCTTGCGGGCTTGCGCAGTAACGAAGTCCAGGTCGGCACGCAGGAAGGCGTAGGTGAGGACGGACTCGATCGAGACCTTGGGATGCGTGGGAGCGGAGGTAGATGGTTCATTGAGGGAGGACTCGTCGAGGTCGAACAGCGCGGGCTTAAAGCGCCGAAAGTAACCCCCGATCGTGTTCTTATACTCGACCACGAGGCTCTTCTCTAGCTTGAGCGCCTTGGGCACGTCTGCCTTGACACCCACGCGCTCTTGGGAGGCGGCTGTAGGCATTTTGCCGTTGGCGACATTCGTGGCGGCCAGTTGCTCTCTGACCTGCTCTGCGCTCTTCAACTCCACGTCATCCAGTGCCGTCTTCTCCGGGGTCTCGGCAGCAGGCTCTGCCTTTTCAGACAAAGCAACCTGATCGGGCACGTCCTTGAGCACCTTGCTCTTCTTCCGCAGGCTGCTCTTCAACTCGAACTGATTTGCCGCCTCCTCGATGTATCCATGCAACTCATCCCTTAGGAACTCGGCACACTCACTGCCGCCATGACCATCAAACACGGCAAAGTAGAAGACCTGGGGATCCCCAAACGGACTATCGGCCGTCGTCGCCACGCCCGTGTTATTATTCCGCTCGCTTCTAACCAGACTCATAGGCGCGCGCTTAGCAAACGCCGGTATGTCGATGGTACCCGCGGCATTGGTGTCCTCGTTGTAGGGTCGACTGCCGCGGCCGCTGAAGACGCCGAAGTGGTGCTTCGCGCTGCGCAGCGGGATGCGCACCACGGTCAGGTCGCGGTTGGAGGGCATGTTCGGAGGCGACACGGGTGCGGAGGAGCCGGGGCCAGCGGTGTGGGGGGCTGAGGCGGCACGAGGGAGTTTGTGGTGCGGACCAGAGGATGAGCGCGAGTCGGGGCTCATGGAGGAGGAGGGGAGATGGGTGACGAAGTAGTTGTGGAAGCCACGGGTTCGTGGTGGGTGCGCGTAGGGCTTCTGCTGTGTCGAAGTGAGCAGTGAGGCGGCGGAGGAGGGTATGATTCGGTACATGGGAAGCTGGAGCTGGGTGTGGAAAAGCCGTTGGCCCAGCTCGCGGCTGGGGGCAAGCGATTTGGCTGCTCTTGAGGCCATGTTCTCGGGGGGGTTGTTGAGTTGGTAGGAGACTGTGGCGACGGAGCTCGCGAGGACCTCGTGCCGAAGGGGTTGCTGCGATGTTCCTGCTTGTAGGCGCGTTCTCACGACAGCGGTTCGCAACGCGACTGACCAAGGAGGTCGGGGCATATCGCGAGGCCCGTGTCGTGACGTGACGTGACGAGCCTCAACTGTATGGCGTCCTCCCCTCCAAGAGACTAAGAACCCTGGTTGAAGGGAAGGGAGGAAACAGCGGAGAAGAAGTGGAGGCCCTCGTCAGGTGGAACGACAAGCGGACGTCCATGAGACCAGCAGGATCGGGGTTTCAAGATGCAAGTCGTTCGCAGTCGGGCCGTTCCACGGACGCCGGCCACAAGTGCAAATCTCGGAGTACAAATCTGAGAGCTCCCCCACGCTGTCGTGGTGATATCGTGGTGATATCGTGGTGATATCGTGTCCCGAGGTGGCCACCTGCTCTAGATCAAACAAGAGGGGACCATGACATGGAAGAAAAGCCGGACAAGATCAAACACAGCGTATGGATATGGACGGGAGACAAGGTAAGAAAGTGGGAAAGTGGGAAAGAAATTGGCATCCAATTACACTATATTGTCGCTGGGTGGGAGGTTTCTGAGGAGGAATCATCATCACAACCTGGTCGTCGGGCTTTGGGCCATTAGCAGGCACGGCAGGGCATTGTTGAGGCCCACCATTCTGGGCCCCCGGCTCCAAAGGCCAGGATCCCCGGCACCCTGGAACCCCACAGGGGCTCAAAATTACGACGTCACCTGCCGCAAGGGCTGTGGGGTTCTTTCTCATCACTCACATCACTCACATCCCGCACCCTCGACCTTCCCAACCGTCACACACCGACACCCACTGGCACACCCCCCCGGTCTTTGCTCAACGTCGTACGCTCGTCTTCTTGATGTTGACCACACTGTCCGAACACATGTCATGGACGAATCATCAGAGGCTGCTCAGAATGACGATCCTTCTATATCCGCTCCCCTCCCGGAGGTCATCACCATCGCCCCGAGAGGCGACATCCTCCTCGACGTGATCTTCGAGACGTCCAAGTCGACCCTGAAAGCTACCCGCAAGGCCGCTCCCAAGCCTCGCCCCGGCCAACGTGATCCGCCCCCTCCCCTTCCGGCTCTTAAGCCCCAGATCAGAATAGCATACAGGGTTGATCTGTCCACGTTGAAGCAGTACTCCCGCTACTTCATCAACCTCCTCGGCGACATGCGCTTCCAAGAAGCCCGGGCCATCACTGACAGACTCGAGGAGCTCACGCTGGCGGGTGAGAAGCCCGGCGAGGTGGATGCGGAAAAGCTGCCGAGGGTCAGGATCGAGGATGACGATGAGGCCACGCGCTCCGCCGGGAGGGAGGCTGTCTTTGGCGATATGTTGCGCATTCTGCACGGGCTTGATACCGTCACTAAGCCGGTGAACATGCTCTATGTTGTGACACTAGCCGTCATGGCTGACCGGTTCGCCTGTACCAACGCTGTGAGCCGAGATTTGACCACTAGGCTGAAATTCAAATGGCCCGCGACGCCTCCGCCCAAAGTCCGGGAGGATGGGCTCAGCGGCCTGAGTATTGCCGCTGAGGAGGTTGTCCGCCAAAAAGTGTGGGTCAGCTGGTTGCTACAGTGGCCGATCCGGTTCGGGGCTGCGACGCGGGAGATGATTCTATATGGGAGCCACCGGTGGTCCGTACAGTATGCGGACGAAGAGGACGACGATGAGCCCGAGGCAGGCAGAGACGCCGCCGAGGCTCGTCAAGAGGCTGTTTGGTGGTGTCTCCCGGATGAGCTGGAGGGTAAGTGCCCTCCATCCTTTCTCTCTTTCTCTCTCTCTTTCTCTCTCTCTGTCTCTCTCTCTCCTACGTCTTTTTTTTGTGCTTGGCCTTTTACCCAAATTCTCAGACCGTGCCATCACATGTGAGGAAACTCCTACTAAAAGAATGATCCCTCCAGAGGAACTCCACACCCGCCGCACTCGCCTCCTCACCACCCTCTCCTCCATCCCCGCGCACTTCCTCCGCCTCTACACCCACCGCACGCGCAACGGCCTGCGCCAGTGCAACCTAGGCTACGACTCGTCCTCCGCCTGCGACAGCTTCCAGCTCGGCGAGATGGTGAAATTCCTCGTCTCCAAAAACCTCCTCTTCCTCACCACCTTCTCCCCCTCCTCCCACGTCAAGGACTTCGCCGCCGTCGACCTCCACTCCGTGCTCGCCGCGCTGAAGCAGTGCCCCAACTACCAAGTCGACCGCAACCACACCAACTGCGGGCTACGCACACGCATGGCGCCCGTCCTGGAGTACGTGGGCGGGATGCTGGGCGCCGGCTCGGTGCAGATCAGCCTCGCGGGCTGGAGGAAGGAACGGGCCAGGACCTCGTGGCAGAGAGCCGCGGACGACGACAACGAGGAGGAGAGGAAACTCGCCGGCAAACGAGATTTCGTCGTACCCAACGGCCGCGAGCCCGCAGAGACAAGAGGAGGGAGAATCTTCCGCTTCACCCGCTCCGTGGCCACGGACCAGCGCCTGCGGTACGAGGGCGCCATGGCTGCCGATAAGATGGCGAGGGAGCTGTTTGCTGCTGATGGCTGGGACTGGACGCCCGAGGATGTAGACCGGACGGACAAGGACGTAGAATCCAGGCATCTGAGCATGCCGCTGCGGCGAAAATAGAGAGGAATACGTAGAGTAGAAGAGCACTAGAAAGGGGGCACCGAATCGATGGATGGGTTGATCACTGAAAATGCATTGTTTGTGCGCCATGGTTTCCGTCCTCGCGAACTTCCCTGACGCCCACGAATCCATCTAATCCTCCGGGCCGGCGGCCGAGTCGTCATGTTGACAAAAAGACATGACCGGTTCCTCTACCTAAAGAGACAACACACCCTGCGCCTTCAACCGCCCAAACGAGACAGCATATCCTCTCTAAAAGACGGATATGTTCGAAAGGATACAACACATGCTCGTATTTTCGACGCCGCTCAGCAGAACATAGATCCTCTCTCCCTTGATCTCTGTTGATGTTCGTTTGCATCTGGGTATCCGCGTCCACGTCCCTTTGCTTTCCTACCTGCCTTCATACCCATCCCTATCCAATAAACTTCTCCCATCTCCTTTTCCTTTCCTCATTTCATCAACCTCGCCTGGTAGGCCTTCCACGCCTTGCTCCGGTACCTCTCTGCCTCGCGCTGCGGGTCATCAGCCTTGATGATGCCCCTACCCACAATAACGATATCCGTCCCGCAGATTCCCACCAGCTTTGCTGGGGTGTTATACTGCTGTCCCATGCCGTCACCTTCAATACTCCTTCCGTTCTCCTCCTCTCCCTCCGGAGGCAGCTTGCAGCCGGGTGTCATGTGCACGAAGTTGTCCTCGGGTTTCGAGTTCAGGTTCTCCTGCGCCACATAGCCCATCACGAACTCCTTGTGCTCCCTGGCCGCTTCGACACAGGCCTTTGTATAGTCGCCCGTCAAAAGACTGCCTGCACTCGACATCTGCGCCAACAGTAGCAGGCCCCGCTCAAGTGGCGCTTCCTCGATGCCGGGAAACACCACGTCGTCGACATCGGACAAGCTCTTGGATAGTCGTGGGGAGTCGGCTGGCTCAAATGACTGCGTTACTGTCGTGATGGAAACGATGCTGCCCTTTCGAGCATCGGCATCCCGTGGTGGCGGCGGAGGCATCATGTTGATATCCCTCGGCTCGAGCTTCCCTCTTGATGACGCTCGTCCGTTCTTTTGGTACACAGCAGCGTCCTCGTAGTACTCGTCCATGTCCTCATCCTCCTCATCAAAACTATCACTCACAGGCGTCCCCACTGTCACGCTCGTCCGCACTTCGTAGTTGCACCTTTCGCGCCACTTGGCCGCCGCTTCGGCCATCGCACCTACCATTGGTTTCCCCGCCGAGATGTTCGCATTGACAATGTGCGCCCATTCAATGACCCGTGCAGTGCCGCCCACGTATTGCATCTGTACGGTGCTGCCAATATCGCAGTACTTTCGGTCCTCAAAGATCAGGAAGCCATGTTTCCGTGCCAGCGCAGCCAAGTGTGCACCAGTGCCCTCGTCTTGCCTGTAGTCCCACCCGGAGATGAGATCGTAGTGGGTCTTGAGGACGACAATCGAAGGACCTATCTTGTCGGCCAGGTGTAGCAGTTCTCGTGCGCTGGTGACATCGGCGGAGACGCAGAGGTTGGATTGCTTCAATTCCATCAGGCGGAAGAGGTAGATCGTCAGGGGGTGCATCGCGTCGGTGGCCCGCTTGCCGAAGGACGAGGTTATGCTCGAATGCCTCGGTGCTGCCATTGTGAAGGCCTAGAGGATTCGGTTTTCGGAAGGGTTTGATCGCGTCTGTGCCTGGTCGGGAAGACTCTCGTCTTAGAGACAGCGCTCCCACAGAAGGATCAGGTGGGGGGTTGGCCTGGGAGCTCTGCAGTCGCCGCGGAACTGTCTCTGATGTGCTGGAAGTCCGAACTGACAGAGGCAGGAGGCAGAGGAAAGAGGTGCTGTGGGGCAAAGTGATGGACAGGAGACGCGATCAGCTCAGCCGTCTACGCTCAGCCGTCTGCGCTCAGCCGGTCCGGTGGAGTGAAGCTGCAGTTGACTGGTCGGTCGGTTCGCCCACAAGCAGTGTTCCAGATCGCGAGATCGGTTGGTAGACGCGGGTTGGAGGCTAAGACGACCGTTACGCAAAACTAAAGCGCGTTGAGAATAGCCTGTGATTTTTCACCCGCAGTCGACACCCCAAGTTTCCCTAGACAGGTCTGACCGCTGAAACAAACGTAAATGATTGGCGATGAGGGATCCGTGTTCGTATGTGGATTGTGGAGCACAGATCGGGGACTTCAGGCTTCTTGTTCGGAAGGAAATGAAGGCCAGACGCAAAGGAGAGTTTGAAACCTCTGTTCGGCAGAGAGAGAACGGCAAGGCGGGCTGGGACAGGACAAGAGGATCTGAGATGGGTGCGCGGCGGGAGAATCCCACAAAGTTTAATGGCCGAGGCAATTAGCGACTTCGAGGTGGGTGAGGTGTGATGCAAGAGTGATGGGAGCAAGGAGCAAGGAGCAAGAGGGCAAGATGGAGGATAGAGTTCCGGAGAAGGGTGGTGTCGCTGGTCTGCCAACCTCCACTGATGATGAGTCTCGGGACGGGTCTGGACTGTGCACACGGAACCGCGCCGGCGCCGATGGGGATGTCGGCTTCGGTGTCGGGGTCGGGTCGGTGTCGGGGTCGGGGTCGATGTCGATGTTGATGTCGAAGACTGCGCGAGAGGAGTGATGCCAGAACAGAACGAGCTTCTCAGGAGGGTCGTGAGGTATTATTTGTTCGCGAGGCTGGTCCGCGAAGTGACGTCGATGCCTCCAACAGTCAAGGAAGTGGCTCCTTAGCGTGGCTGCTGCACGGGCGCAAGGGTCCAAGTTGGACGGGATCGAGGGCCGTGAGAGCGAGAATAAAGAAGACAGGGCGCGCAGAGGCTGGAGGAGTTGTCGGTGCGAAAGCAAACCAAAGCTACCCAAAAGGATCAGGACGAGGACGGCAGACCAAGAAAGATTTATGGACGTTTGTAGTGCATCTGCATGTTTTTTTTCCTCACCCAGGCCCAGGCCCAGCGCCAGGTCCAACGGCTCCAGGCAAGGGAAAGAGTGGGGCGGAGCGCTCCCGGTCACGGTCACGGTGCAGTCCAGGAAGCCAAACCTACCCAAGACTCGTCCCACCTTCCTGCCCAGGCCTGCCAGGCCGACAAAACCTGCAAGCCCAAAGCCCTGCCGAACACCGAAACCCTGTCGGTGCCTGCCTTGCCCTGACATCTTCCCCTGCCCCTGCCCTGGCCTTGCGTCTGTGAATTGCTTTACTGCTTTACAGGGGTGGTACACCACAAAGTACAGGTAGGCACGTACACTGGCAAGACTGGGCAAGTAGGGTGCAAACCCCGAGCTGCAGTATGCGATCAAGGCAACATGGGCTTCACAGGTTGTTTTCTTTTCCTCTTTTCTTTTTACAGGAGGCCGTGCCACCATGCCACCATGCCACCATGCCTCTGCCATAGCACCCTACCTAGTCCCTACTTCTGAACTTCGTATCCCTTTCTCTCCTTTCTCTCCTTTCCCTCCTTGCCAACTTCCAAAGTGTCAGACAACAAACCACCCTTGACTCCCGGAAGGGCTCGGCCACCCCCAGGCCAGGCCACCCCCAGGCCAAGACCGACGACGAGGAGAGTCCAACATCGGTTGGAGACCTTTTGACACCGCCCGGCCGATCACTTGGACCCCGTGGCCCCTGATCATCTTTGCCCTGATAGTGGAGTCTTCCTGCAGACCTGCATCTCAACAACATCGATCTGCCTGTCACTCTGTCAGCCTGTCAGCATGTCTGCTTGTCACACGGTCTCCATCTTGTCCCATGCCAGCCTGGCCTGTCCCAGAGCGCCGGAATTGCCTCCCTCCCCCGCCCTCGCACGAGGCATGGTCTTCGCGGTCTTCGCCGCCACCAACTGAGAACGTTTCGTCCAAGAATAGGATGACAGCACTATATTCAAGATTGCATGTCGAATCATGGATTCTACTCTCATTTCCCTCTCCTTTCCGCCACTCTGTGCCGTCGGGAATCTCGAATGGCTCTACCCACTACCTAGCTTGAGCCATCAACCGGCTTCGCCATCCGGTACCCCCAGGCCAAGAGATCATCATCATAGCCGCGACTCGTTGGCCGAGCTTTATCAATGCCGGTTCCGGTCTGTCATGAGATCTGTCGCAACCGAGACAGGGCCCGAACTCAACTTATCATATAGTCCTCCTCAGAACAGCCTGCCTCATGACGAGAGTGCTTGATACTGCTTCGGAGAGGTTGGGCCAGGGGCACCTCCCAGCAGATTGCTTGGTCAAGACTCAGGAACATGGACTGATACATAAAAATGCACAAGCACCAGCTAGTCGCACAGACGGCGAGACATGATAGGGGCCGTTGACGCTGGATTCCGGGTTCCGAGCGGTTGTCTGCGTCTCGTCCCATCCAGTGATCCCCAATCTCCATCGGACTGAAGCACTTCACGACTCTTTCACGACGTTTTCGCAGATTCGCCCTCCGACCCTTCCATCTACCAAAGTACACCCAACAACTGGTCTCAGTTCGTCCTCCCTCTCCGCAGACGATCCGCTACGGGTCACCTGATGTTCGTGTTCTCCAGTCCATTCCCCAGTCCATTCCCCAGTCATGGAGATTGCCGGGCCTCCAGGGTCCGACCGATCCTTGCCGCCGCCGCGGACCACGGCCCACCCGTCGGGTACTCCGGCTAGTGGGGACCCGCGCGACCCGGCCGAGATATTTCATGGCGACGCCGACCGACAAGGGCCGAACAAACGACGTATCATTATTCATCAGGTAGGCTCATCAGGTAGGCAACCAGGGCTGCCAGGCAGATCATTGCGAGAATCGACATCTTCGTTGAAATCAGTCAGTGAGAATTGACGATCATAGACAAGTTGTCACAGCAATACAGGGACTGAAGCTGTCACAACTTGTCAGACAAATGGGAGTTAGTCGACCGACTCGCATGTCGTATGAGACTCACCGAAGAAGCAACCGCAGGAAACGGACCTTGCAGCAGCGCGTGTCAGATTCATGTCGGCAGGTCGGTACAAGATGCCGTGCCGCTAGACAATTCCACATGCAAAGCCGGCAGAAATGCAGCCAGTATTCTTCAGAAACAGATCTGCATGCCACAGACGCCTAGCCAACGCGGCTGGTCCTTTGGCCTGCAACTCGTCTCGTCAGTCAGGTCCATTTGCTTTACGGATGGACGCACAAGACGGCTGCATTGCTATGCTCCTTGTTTGCGATCATGTGACCTAGTTTAGATGTGTCGGAGCGTTTACGATCCTCCTTGGGACATGGCCTCGACTCCTCAGGCCAAGTGTCCGTGGCCTACTAGAGGATGACGAGAGACAGGCCAAGCACACGGTAGGCACTGATATGAAAGTGGAAGAAGGAAGAAGGAAGAAGTGATCTGATGTTAATGATGGAATTTGACACCCGAACAGGCGTTCACTCTAGCGCTCAGATCCGATCGTAGACGGGCACACACCCTATACAGCCTTCAGTATAGGTGGGATGTGATCATGGTGGACTAAGGCTGTGGTCATTGGCCATGGGTTTATTTTTATCTCCGGGTACACCTGCACAAATCCGAGACCGAGACGGCACATCCCTGCCAGCAAGCCAGCAAACCAGCAAGTTCTTATCGGAGTACCTCTTATCGGAATGCCCGGCAGCCTGTAGCATCTGACAATCTGCTGCTCTCAATTTCCCAGAGGCCATCGTCTTTCACAACATCATCAAGGCTGTTTCGCTTCGGAAGCTTCGGTTCACACATTGCATTGTGCTTGGAGGTATCCTGGATCCGTCACGTTGAGATCAATTGATCTCTGATATGCAATATCGAAGAGCTAGCTTGCTCCAAACAAAGGGTTCCACTTTTTGACTGTACGCCACTGACAAGTTGCATTACGACGAAGCTTGTCCCGGCCGAGTAGGAGGTCACGCTGTCAACTCTCGTGTCGGCCACGGTCTGCTCGGAAACGGAATCGAGAAGCAGAGAATCTTGGGAACAAGCTGTCGACAGTCTCCCCTCGACTGAGAGCCGATGATCGATCGCAATTCATAAAACTCCACAGCAATCATGTCGGGAGCGAGGACACGGCGACAGGCGCAGGCGGCTATGGCTGCCGCAGCTGAAGAGACTCGGACCAAGGCGGGATCCGAACCGGTGGTAGAGCAGAAGGTCCTCACAAATGGGAATGGAGAGGCGCACGCAGCCAACGTCGAGCCCGATGGGCCTTCTGAACCAAGAGAGAACATCTTCCTCTTCGCGCCGAATCTGATCGGTGCGCATCATCTCCCACGCCCAAGGCCTCACAGCTACCTCTGACCGGATCAAACCACGGCTTGAGGGCCTCGCGACCTTGTACAAGGCGCACTGCTGACTTCAGAAAACAGGCTACCTGCGAATTGTCCTCGCTATCACCTCCCTCTACTACATGCCCTTACACCCGCGAACATGTTCGATCCTCTACAGCATCTCATGCCTCCTCGACGCCCTTGACGGATACGCGGCACGACTCTATGAGCAAAGCACGCGCTTCGGCGCCGTCCTTGACATGGTCACGGACCGATGCACAACTTCCTGCCTCCTAGTCTTCCTGTCATCCGCTTTCCCTCGATGGGCCATCATCTTCCAGGGCCTGATCTCGCTTGACTTCGCCAGTCACTACATCCACATGTATACCACGCTTGTCATGGGCGGCGCGGATCAGAGTCACAAGGAGGTTGACAAGAACAGGAGCTGGATTCTGAATCTCTACTACACGAACAGGGTAGGTAATGCCATTCTGGAACCCACCTGAAGAAATTCTGTGCTGACATCAGACCAACAGATCTTCCTCTTCGTCTGCTGCGCCGCCAATGAGCTCTTCTTCATCGCCCTCTACCTGCTCTCCTTCTCCTCGCCCACGCTCTCCCCTGCCCTTCTGCAGACCCCGATTGTGGATAACATCCAGGCGGGGGCACAGGTCAACAGGACCATATTGCGGCAGCTCTTCACCAGCCCCTACAGCGCGGCCGCGCTTGAGCTGGCCCGCGCCAACAAGATGGATAGCTTCTGGCCCTGGGTTCTGGCCGGGGTCAGCTTCCCCATCATGTTCTTCAAGCAGTTTGTCAACATCGTCCAGATTGTCAAGGCGAGCAAGTGGCTGGCCGAGGGGGACATTGCGTTGCGGAGGGCGAAGGGGCTGCCGAGGAAGAAGAAGGGCAAGAGGGCTTGAGCTCATGGAATTCATCCTGAGCTATCAACTGAGACGGTAAAGATGGACAGGGACTGAGACGAGACACGCGTGGCGGAGGTCCGAGCCGGGCTTGAGATTTTGATGGCCAGAGATGGCGCTTGTGGTGGGGTGGAGTGGAGGGATGAGGGAGAGAGCCGATCTGTACGTGTAACTGATGAGACTGGTCGGCGTTTTGGGTGGGAAGAGGAGCCTGCAAGGTCCTCGCGGAAAGAGCTCAACAGCCGCGAACTGTCAGCGGTCTACTCTGTGCCGAATTCTCTGTATGGTATTTCACATCTTGGCGGCGGGTTTGTGATTGGTGGTATTCAAGCACGGCTATGGAGTATGGCGAGCGGCATGGCAGTTGAATTCCCTATAGACTGAATTCGCACATTTGATATTCCTCAAGGGGCGATGGTTTTGAATTCTACGCGGGGTGTGGGTCCCCCTTCTCATGCCTAGATACTTTCCGCCTTCTCGGTAGGAGAGCAAAGCAGCAGAAGTGGCAGCGTTGGACAGAGTAGGTCCGCCAAAAGCTCGTCCCACGAAGGCTTTCTTGCGAATTCATCGTCTAAATCAAGGACGATCCCTCCGGATCTCTCGCTCTTTCACCGTCAGAGGCTCATTGTTGGACATGTTTGAAGTCTCAAGGGGTGGGGGGGGGAGGCGATCTGGGAGACTCCAGCCGGCAGAGTTCACGACGTGGGCCATGGCGCCAGCCCAGTAAATATCCCCTTTGAGCAGAGTCGTGTAAGAGAGACGTTGCTTTGACTCGACGCTATCTCGTTCATTGTCCCAGACTCCCAGGGCATGTGCACACAGTCCTTCTGCTCGGTTCGCTTCGTATTGTCCGCCCGGCTGCTTGATATTGTCTTGAGGACTGACTACTCTACCCGTGTCTCATCTACACCCACGAGAGCACTCCTTCGAGCATGCCCAAGACAGACCATTGTCACTGATCCGACGTACTTGCCGCAGTCTTTGCCTGTTGGATAAGGAAGCTGTAACGTTGGGGGTGGTTCGCTGGCACGCTTAGGTATTTTGGGCAGAGGAGCGCAAAGTCCACCCCCTCTCCCACGGCTCGAGATCATCCTTTTTTTTTTTGTCAGGTTGGCCAGCGGCAGTCCAACATGATCATCGTCTTTGGTGGTCGTCTTTGCCACACGAGCAAAGGGAAGGGAAGAGGTTTGTTTAGATTGGTCTCGAGGATACAGGACGGCTATATAGGTAGAGGAGGAGGTTTCGTGATGGATCGATCCTCCTCCTCTTCGCCCCGGGCAATCATCTCGCTTCTTCACATGTCCTCATAGAAAACCTACCTTCGTTCATCCCTTACGACGAACAAAATCTGTGGTACAAACAAACCCCCCGGGGGAAAAGCAAGAAAGAAAATAAAAAAGAATCATGCTCTTCAACAACCTCGCCACACCCTCTCCCCTCCTCGTCTTCGTACTCGTCCTCCTCGTCTCCGGCCCCGCCCTCGCCACCCCAGCCTGGCCCGCCAAGCTCGACGCCCGCGCGACCGAGTCCCTCGACGGCACGCTCTACTGCGGCATCTTCGCCTCCGGGAACAAGCAGACGGCCGCCGGCCTCCTGACGGACCTCGACGCCGGCGCCGACGGCAAGATCTCGGGCAAGTCCTTCACCATCGCCGCGGGCGGCTGCGAGCGCGTGACGTGCTGGGACACGACGGGGATTTATGTCTGCAATGTATGTTGTCGTTGTTGTTGTTGTCCGTCTCGTTCCCATCTTTTTGCGTTTCCATCCTTTCCTTTCTCCTCTCAATCCTGTTCCCCTTATCAAGGTCCTTTACTGTCATAGATGAGAAATATATGTATGTATATGTGTGTGTGTGTGTGTGTGTGTGTGTGTGTGTGTGTATGTGTGTGTGTGTGTGTGTGTGTGTGTGTGTGTGTATACGTATATACATACATACACACACACACACACAGAGAGAGAGAGAGAGAGAATCTTGCTGATCTATAGTGCCCCCTTTTTTTTTTTTTTTTTCTTTCTTCGTCATCTTTGCTAACACAACACAACAGGACGCCTCCACCCCCCTCACCCTCGTGGGCAACGACATCTGGGCCGCCGTCAACAGCGTGTACAAGGACTGCTGCGGGGCGCCCAGCAACGCGCTCTTCACCAACAACCCGGGCCAGTCCGGCCAGAAGTTTGTCCGCGGCGCCCGCTGGAACGCCATCATCGCCTACGGCAACTGCGGCCATGCCACCAACGTCCGGCCCGCGGACGAGGGCGGCTGGGGCGTGAACCCGGTCTGTGTCGGCGGGGATACCAACGTCTATGTCAGCTAAGTGGGCAGGGCGGATGGAAGTGAAGGGGGGTGGGGTCCCCCTCCCTTTTTGTGGTAGTTTTCCAATTCTTCGTTGAGGAAACCCTATTTCCCACCTCACCCCCCCCCCCAAAAAAAAACAGTCCTTTCGTTTTGTAGATTATTTGGATATTTATTTTATGTGTTGATGAACATGGTTTGGATACCATCTCAAGACCAGCACTCAACTCAAAATCGAATCAACTCTCTGGGCATGTCATCGTGTTCCTCAAGTGGTAGATAGTCTTCGAAAGAGAGACAGTCGCTCTACCTCAATATCATACCTAGACATATCTAGTCCGCGCAAGCCATGCTGTTGAGATACTCTAGAAACTTCGCTTATGTCGGTCGCCCTCCACGTCATCCTTACCG
>MUZH01003953.1:0-31753 GCA_003012965.1 Juglanconis oblonga | reverse complement strand
GAGAGGCGGAGCCACCCGGGACATGATGAGAGAGAAAAAAAGAAGAAGAAAAAAAAAAGACGTACGGACATATCAGCCCCATGTATGTCTCTCATCTCGGTACAGAGTCGTGCCGCCTCTCTCTGAGCCTAATCCCGCCCGCCCAAGGATCCGGCAAGATTAGGTACCTGAGATGAGTGGAGCGTGACAGTGATGATACCTCATGTGGCAGGCGGCGCCCAGTCTTGGGAAATCATCCCAGGAGCCAGTGTTGAGTACCTACCTACCGTACAAGCTGTAGGTAGTGCGTAACAACAGTTGTAGGTGGCCATCACTCCCAGAGGGGATAGACCTCATCCCCAAAGACCAGCTCCCATAAACACTGTTGGACAAATGGTACCGAACCCTGTAGAATAATAATAAAACACCGAAAGAAGTAAAACTCACGATATGATTTGGCTATCCATGATATCTCTAGTTGTGTAAAAAAGAAAATGGTTTGATCATGTTTGGCAATCCAACGCCCACCAAGGTTCCCCCATGATCTTTCCTGGTATTAGTCCACCACTACACATCAATAGCCAGTCAGTCCTTGCTGCCTGTCTTCTGTCTCATCCCTTACCCTCCCTTCAGAAAGCCCAGCGTCTTCTTCCTCAGGTCCGAGGTGCTGCTGCTGGCCGCCCCAGGGCCGGGCTCCACAGTCTTACTACGCTGGTAAAGAGTCTGAGAGATGCATGTTAGCCTCTTGCTCATGATAGTCGTGTACTCAGGAGCAATACTTACATCCTCATCCAACTCCATCCGACAGTCCAAAATCAACTCCCTGCACTGCTGATTGGTCTTGTTCAGATTCGGATACGGCGCGCCCTGGCTCTTCATAATCGGCAAGAGGATCTCGCCCAGGATCTCAAACTTCTTCCAGTTGATCCGGTCCCCATTGGGCCCCACAAATGTCTTGTTCCCCTCCTCCGCGGCCGTTAAGTCCTTGCGGTGCAGCGCCATGTACGGGATGCGCGGCAGTGGGCTGTTCTCCCACGCGAGGCGATAGGCGAACGAGCTCTTGGTCTGCAACATGAGCTTCTCGGCGCTCTGGTACTGCTTCCAGACCTCGGGGCGAACGCCTTGCATCGTGGCGTGGAGGCGCGCGATGTTGGCGTTTTGCAGACCGGCAACGATCGCGCCTAGGCCGTTATAGTTGTTTAGTTTGCGCAGCTTGTGAGCGATAGTCATGAACTTCTCCAGACACGGCGCGCGGTGCTTCACCTTGTCGCGGATCAGGATCATGTTCTGCACCCACTTGGCCACGTGGTTGAAGTGCGAGATCAGCCTGTTGGCGTTCTTGAGAGACCGGCACTTCTCCTTGGCCGATGCGGACAGACTGACGTGCCGTACCCAGTCACGAATGCGTACGCTGCTGAACATGATCCAGTCGATGCGCGTGATTTCCTCGGCGAGATCCTCGGCTTGGATCTCCATGAAATTGTGGTAGCGCGTTTTGGTCAGGGACAGAGTCCCTTGTGGCACCATCTTGGCCGCCTCTCGCTCGTACTCCTCGTATGTGAAATACTGGTGGCTCGTCTCCCCGGTACCAAGATCTCGCTCGGCATGAGACACGTCGGACACTGCTGACGGTCGACGCAACTCGGACTCGGCCGGGTCGTTTATTGTTAAAGACTCCATAGATGTGCCCAGTCTCAATTCCAGCTCCTGGGTGTTCGTTGTCAGTGTCTCCCCGCTCTCCTCCTCAGGTCCCAGCTCATCCGACTTCGCCCAGCCTGTGTCATCATCTTCCGTCACACAGCTCTCCAGCTGGGCCCTCATCATGCTCGCGGCTGCCAGGAAGGCGGGCTCGGTCGCGAGGTGTGAGACGAAGCGCTCCAATGTTTTCTTCGTCGCAGGTCTTGCGAAGTCTCCAGGATACAACGAGACCCAACTCGCTACTACTTCAATGATTCGCATCTGTGTGGCCTTCTTGGTGAGGTAGTGCGCGGATTTGTCATCCTTCGCTCGCTCTAGCCTGGCCAGGACCGCCGCGAACAGTTGTCCCGGCGCCGCGAATTTCCTGTACAGGCAGAGGAAGATATCGGCAAAATTCTGGTCTGCCCTTGTCATCCGCGGTGCCAGTAGCCTGTCCACCAACTCATCAAAGGTAACACCTGTCGACTTGGCCTGTCGCTCCATGAAGTTCTCGTCGCTCCGTTGTAATACCGGCAGATCCTCCGTCATCGTGGTACGGAAGGAATCAACATCCGACTCATCCATCTCGTTGAACGGATCCCCAACGTCAATTCGCACACCAGGCTGTCGCAGCTGCGTCGATACGGTCGGGTTCATGGCCTCATCCCCGCCTGCGTAGCCCCGTGGCGAGCGTGCCATTGAGTTCCTATAATACGCGTCATTTGAACCTGACGATGAGAAACCCCTTAGCAGTGATAGATCAGAGCTTGCGCGGCTGTGTTTGCTGTGCTGAGATGCAGGGCGGCCATTGTTGAACGTATCCGGCAGAGGTTCCAAGTTTGCGGCTGAAGCCGCCCGCCGACGTTGGCTGGCGTCGGACCGATCCCCTCCTAGACAAAAAATGCGTTAGCTAGTTACGGGTTGAAATGTCGGCACCTAGGACAGGCCCGCCAAGAATGCTTCGTCATCCTTGAGGATCTGTGCTTGGAGCTGTCCTTGGCCGTCATGCAAAATGGGTCTAAATCGGGGTTCCGGGCACTCCGGGAGGAAACCGGGAAGAGCTACCTTTCCGATTGCCAGCAGCATATCGCAATATGGCTTGCAGACATTCCCTTTGACTGTTGGGACAATTCGCTGACGTGCAAAAAGTGGCTGCCGCGAACGGGAAAGCAGCAGAGACGCTGGCGGTGTCGACCTCCCGGGCATCCTCAGGAGTATCACATTTCGTTGCAACGAGGATCGCGGAGTAGTTGGACACGGAGAGAGAAGCTGCGGTGTGCATCATTAGCTATAGCGCACAAGATGCCGGCCACGGACCCCGGAGCTCGACTCACATAGTGTTTTGGGCAGGAGATTAATGCTGTCCTTGTTCATGACATCGTACAGGACCAGGGCGCCATCGAACCTCGGGGCCATCTGGCCATTAGCCTGCCGGGGCCAGCGAATGGGCTCGTTCATCTCCAGGTCGAAAGCCTCCAGTTCCACCTCGTACATGTTCACCGTGTGTTGGGTGCCGTCCGCCTCGGTCCAGTTGAAGGTGATGAGGACCGAACTGGGCGGCTGGGACAGCTTAAGCGCCCGCTGCATGAAGAAAGACTTGCCAACCCCATTGGCGCCAACGATGGCAATGTTGAGGGCATCCATTTTGTACATGCTGCCGCCGGGGAGTGGCCCCTTTTTGTAGGTCACGAGGGTCTGTTAGCTATGGTGTCTAGCCTCCCGTGCCATACACATGAATGCTCCTCCTCCTTCCACACAATGAAAACCCTCCCGGAAACCGTAAATTGTGAGAGAAAAAGACTAGCCTACCCCTGATGTCGGTGCGTTCAGCGAGTCTCTACGAGGCGGCCAGGCTTGCGGCGCTGTCACATGGCGCAAGAGAGGCCGGCTCGAACTGGAGTTGGCGAAGACGCGGGGCAGATCACGCGCTCCGAGGATACGGCGGAAGAAGGAACCTTCTGCGACGGGCGGGACGGCGTCCCAGAGCAGGTGGTCGGGCTCGGTTCGAGGTAGAGGAGAGATGTCGAAGAAAGGCTGTGGGTCCTCGGGGATCGCGACGAAGGAAGGATCGGACTCAGGGGCCCGCCGACGGGGAGGGTGGCGGTTGGCCGCAGGACTGAAGCACGCAGAGGCTGGTGATAAGATGTTATCGTAAGCATGTTGGTCGTCACAACGGGCCTCGCGAGACGCCATCGGTTGTGTCTTGCATCTGGCTCAGGCCACATGCGGAGGAGAAGCTGGGAGGGCATGCTCGGGAGAGACGACAAACTCACAAGCTGGACCCAGATGACAGCGACGGCGCGAGGGAGGTCAAATAAGAGGAAAGTAATCGACAGCTAGGGAGTCGATCGACGAGGCGTGCAGGAAGGAACAAAGTATCCGTGATCCGTGATCCGTGAGCAGCAATTGTGACCCGCCCTACTCGAGCTGCAGCCGGTTACAGAGGTAGTTAGCAATGGAGGATGCGGAAGCCGACGGTCAGCTTCTGGGGCTTCGTACTGGATGCTCGATGCCGACTGCGCAGGGCTATACGGGACAAGCTGGAGCGTTGAGGGCGTCGCAGCTGGCAATGGCAGCAGTGGCTAGCTGCAGCGGCGGCCGGGTGCCGTCTCGATTGGTGTTTGGATACGGGATGTCAGGGCGTATTGGTGCCAAGGGCGGCCGGAAGACGCAGCATGCAGGGTGAGAAACGCGTGTCAGGGATGCGTGAGCGAGGAGGGGCGAGGAGGGGTGAGAGTGTGGGATTGTATGCTTGGACGGTAGCAGGGACGCCGGGAGAGGCAGTGGTGAGATGAGGTGTGGTGTGAGCTCCCTGTGGTCCGGAGCTGTCTTTGAGCTGCCAGGTGCAGGGCCAGCTTGGTGGCGATGTGATGAGATAAAATCCCGGGGTTCTTTCTTCGAGGTGCAGTGCAGGTGGGGACGGGACGACGGGATTGCATTTGGGGACAATCCGACTTAAAACACAAGACCCTGTCCCAACACCCGGGGAGACCTCCGCCGCTCTCTGGTTGAGTTTGTATCAAACGTCGTCGCCGTCAATTCTCTCACTCTCCTCAGAGGTTAAAACATGAGTGACCCCGGTGATCTGCCTGTTACGTTGACCCCACGCGAGGAGATCTTATAGGCACACCCACCACCTTGCATACAACCCAAGTCTTAGCTGACAGACAGTTCCTCGGCAGTGATGATGAAGATGGATTAAAAAGAATCCATCCAAATGTAGTCTGAAGTTCGTAGTCTGAAGTTCGTAAGGAAAAAAGCGGTGAGGTTCACCAGGTTCCCGGGTTGGTCGTGTTCCGGATCGAATCAATCCTCCTTCGGCCACAAAAGTTGCCTCCTCCATATACACCGCACCATCATTCCGAACACAACCGCCCAGACAGCAACTAGTAGCCCTGCCTTGGCACATCCCACGATCTCCAGTGGCTTACAGCCAAACGCTCGCCCGATCTGGAACGTGGCGGTCACCAACGCGGTATTGGGGAATACGAACGAGAAAAAGGTCATCTGAAAGCTGGCCTTGGCCTCGTGTTCGGGCCGGGCGTACTTCCAGAATGATCCGACGGAGACGATAAAGAACCTGCACAGAAAGGGAAGTTCAGCGGTCAATCACAGCTTAGTTCGTACACAGGGCGCAACATACCAGATAGACAAACCCCAGAGCCACAGCCCTATCATGCCTGACATCAGCTTGAAGATGAATACTGCGTGGGCAGTCATCCCGGGCATCATGAAATCGTCGGGCAGATAATCTGCTGCCAGGCTACCTAGTTGGACTGCAAAGACAGCAGAAAGATGAGTCAGCCCAGCCACGGTGATTAAGAATAAAGGCCAGTATAGGCGCGAATATGCTCACCAATTCCAACAGTGGTAAACCCACTTGGACCAACAGAGATGAACACACCAGGCCGCTGTGTGTCTCGCGGCAATTTCTGGGTCATGAGCCTGTACACAAAGGCAGCCAGAACCATGAAGGACAAACTAAATCCCATTCCCTGAATGGCCACCGCGGCCATGGCGATGGGCAAGCCATCTATCTGGTCCATCAGCCCGGCCTTCACGGCCGAGTTGATCAGGTTTCCGGCAAACGGCGCTGTGATGAGAAGAGGATAAGCAGGGAAGACCCAGACCGGGGTCATCGTGTGTATCGGAAAGACCAAGGTGGACCAGAGAATGAGATATACGCCGCTACTGGCCCCGACGGCCAACACGGTCCAAATCCAGAACACGACAACCATTGTGTGCAGCAGCCAGGGGCCCGTGTGTGGGATGCCGTATTGGCAAATGTTGATGCATATCGTCCCGAGCCTTCAAGTCAAATTAGCAAGTGCATCCCGTCAAATGGACCCTCGGAATTAAAAACATACGAAACGATCTGGAAGGGCTGTTAGTCTCCGGGTGAGAAGGTTGTCTCTCGGTAATCGCTGCAACTCACAGAGGCCGGGATGAAGAGCGACTCGAACTGGTCCGTGAATGAGAGCTTGAAACTCCCGGGTCGGAGATGGAATCTAGCCCCAAGCAGGAGGGTGTTCGCAATGAACAGAACAATATTGAAGAAAAAGAATATGAGTCCAATAATAGTAAGCCATTGGGCTCGGAAGGGGACTAAGGAAGGCGACAGGGTGTAAGTTGCCAGTGCTCGCAGCAGTCACCGGGGACAGACAACTCACTCGATGCGATGACATTCGCAATACCCCCTGTTGCCATCGTGGAGGTGAACCACGTCCATTGAAAGCAGGCTATCCGATCCTTGATGCTCACAACGCGACTCCCACTCAGCTTCTCGGCCTTGGACAACAACTCGTCCACAGTTGCAGGCTGTCGCTGTCGCTGTCGCGAACTCTCATCACGTCTCGTGGTACTCCGTTCTAGCTCGTTCAACCGATGTATCAAACTGTTTGCAGCCAGGGCTGAAACGACGGTATCCTCGGTTGGGGACTCATAACCGAGTCCTGGCGGACGAGGCTGGGCTGTCATATCTGTTCAGATATATCGGACAGCTCACCAAATCGTGGCAGCAGTTTCGAGACAATGTAGAAGAGGATGGCGACCTCGGCATGTGCGTATCTCAGATAGATGCGGAGGCAGATCAGATTATTAAGGAAGACGACCAACGTTAGTCCAACTTGAGAGATTTCTGCCAAGGTCATAGTCGTCTCTCATTTCTGGTGGTCGGTTGGGCGATGTGTGGTGTGCAGAGGCCTGGGTCTCGCTGCGTTTGTCAGTACATGTTGTACAGACGAAGAGCAATCCAAGACCGGCTGCGGCTGCAACGGTGCAAGGAAGATGCGGAGGTGGCGGCGGGATGTGCTTCCCTGACGGCTTGGATGATCCCGTCGATGACGGGTTTGGTCGTGCACAAACACGCCGTCGTTTTCCTTGCTCACGACTAGATCAAGTCTCGAACACTTGATACACGAGGTTGGGTCACACGGTTCGAGAGTGTGATCGATTAGTCCGGTGCTCGAGAGGGCTGCTAGAGAAGAGAGAGGCGGGTTATGGTGCTCACTGGAAGGCTGAAATGGAGATGGCGCTAGTCGAGAACAAGGTTTCCCTGCGCCATTTGCGAGTCTTTTAGGATGCCGCAACAGCCGCAGCGCCGGGGCCATCTTCTTCCAAAAACAATCAACAACGACGCCTGCTTTGGAAGTACGGATCTATCGGTGCTGAAGGGCAAAATAGCATGGTTTCTGTGCGTCTCCAGGAAGTGAGAAGATATCCCACAGCAGAGAGTCCTGCACAGCCGTGGCCGATGGGTTGGACCTTGGTCGCCGCCACATATACTTTGATGCGCATGCAGGCTCGAGACAAGAGAGACCGGCAATTCTGACAGACGACGATTTCGTCATGATTGGATTGCCAGAGAAGGGATTGTATTGTGGCAGGCGATGGGTCCTGAGCTAGTGCTAGACCTAGACACAGGTGCTCGTGTGCTCATGGGCGATGGAGGAGACGAAAGAACTCCTACTTCTTACTTGTGTGTGGGACTGATGATGGGAGAATTATGTATTGGCGATACCTACCTACTAGGTGTCGTTCGAGCGTTCCTCCTTGAGTGAGACAGCCCTCCCGTGGTGAGCGCGGTCGGGCAGGTGGTCGTTGGTCGGTGTACCCGGTAGCTTGCAGTCGCTCCTTCCCTTCCAACGTCAACATACGAACACCAGAGGAGGTCTTTCCATTCCGCCAGGATCTCAACTTCAGGCATCCATTCTTCTGATCTTATTCATCTGGGGGCCGCGCCTACGCTTTATCACGGCTCATCCCCAGCATCTCAACTTCGAGAGCCACTAGTGGTGCTTGCTCTTGTGCCCAGTCTCTTGAGTCTTCCGTCTATGGCATTGTTCCGAAGCAGTCTTCACTCCTACTATATTCAAGTATGCAACCAACTGCTCCGAAGGCTACGCAGTTCTCGTCTCGTCTCCTTTCCATTTGACGTGTCGCCACGAAGACGATGATGCTTGACCAGCTCTCCCGCCTATAGAACCACGCCTGAATCTTTACCAACTGCATGCATTTCCAGTCCGTCTGACCCACCTACAATTACACTTCAATCATGGCCCGAGATGTCGCTGTTGATCTTGGCAGCTTCCGCATCTCCAGCTATCTGGACAAGAGCTTTGTGCTCACCGTCTCGACGTCGATATCACTATCTCTGCCGGAGCAGTACCCTGGCGTTCCCACAGCGGTCGAGCTGCGAGACCAAGTAGATGCTGGGACACTATGGATTACTCGAGCGGGATCCTGCCATGTCGACTTGAGCATCGGCCTCGGGGGGTTGCTCGACGACGGCTTACGAGAACACCTGCAACACATGGTTGTCGAGGCTTTTGAAGCCTTTCCCGTAAGTCGACTCCATCTGCACTGCCAAGTTCGACAATTCGCTAACAACAGCAAGGCCTGGAATGCACTTGGACTCGACCTGCGACGGGAATACAACCGATTCAATGAGTTACGAGGCTCGCGAACACTGTACCCCTATTCTGTGCAACATGACCTACAGAACTCCGGACTCATTGCCCCGGACCAGGTCCCATGCGCCTATCTCTCGACCCTGTCATGCAACTTCACCTTCGAGTCCAAGACCACTCCTGGGAACATACTCCAGAGCGAAGCCGTGACCGAGCCGAAGAAGACCAGGATCGTTACCTTGAATCTCCCACCTCGCAGGCTTCGAAGATTTGCCGCACGGAAGCAACAAGAAGGTGAAACAGCACCCCAGTTCACGGCTCGACCCAAGAAGTCCAAGATCGTCACCCTCAAAGTCCCAACCGGTGAACTTCGAAGGATTCTTGGAGTGCCGGAAATTTACAGCCTTGCGTCGGAAGTCCAGGAGAAGAGGCTGGAACATCTCACCCATGCCGCCTTGGACTCGGTGCTTGGGTTGAAGAGGAGATTCTCTGGCATTCAGTTCCTGGAGAAGGCGAGGTCTCCGACACTCCTGGACATTTCTCCAGCTGTTTGGAATTCCCGCTATTTCCAGGTTCGCCTGGGAACAACCCCCTCCATCTTTCACGTCTAATCAGTCTCACAGGATGTGGTTTCTCGGGCCCAATTAGCGCCATTCATCTCTTCAGCGCTCGGGAATTTGATGAGCACAGAGTCTGCAAACCTTCGACAAAGACTACAGAGTCTGGCATTAGATCCAGCCCATGAGTTACACCGGCAGACACTTCTGCTTATCCTTCGGTCGACCCGAGTTCCAAAGGTCCACCACCGCAGCCAATGGACCAGCACTCAACCCGAGAGCACAGCAGGCTTTGTGGGCGAGAACGACCGATTATTTACTCCTGATGGAGCTCAAGATGGGGATGAAGAGCAAGACAATCTCCACGCCACACAGGAGCCCCCACCACTTGACGGCGCTTTGTCACAAGCTGAAATCGAGGAGGATGCTTGTGTTGCCATACCTGATACGGCTCAAGATGATGGGCCGACATACGAGAAAGCCTTTGACAGGGTTGAGGATCTCCTTCCGGTATGTGGATTGCCATACCTGGGACTTGAGAGTTCAGTCGGTCACTGCGACCTGGTAGACTTCCAGAAACCAGGCGAATCCGACATTGACCGGATGCTCGATGGCGAAGTCTATGAAGATGGAGCCCCAACCGCGATGCAAAGTGACGATTGTGGGTTCCAGCAACGACACCACCTGCTTCTCAACGCTATAGATGAAGGTTACGCGGATGACATCGACATGTGTTCGGTGCAAGAGCCTGTCGGATTGTTCCGCCGACATTTTGAGCAAACACTACCACCCTTTGATGGCGATCGTTTCATGAACCACACGCAGTTCCACGCGGACGACATGGATGTAGAACGTTACGATCGGACCTATCTTGATGTAGAGCCAGAACGGGAACATTCCTTCGCGTGTCAAGAATACTTCGACGAGTTCTGCGATACCGACAGTTTGCAGGAGTACAACGATGAAACTTTTTGGGCAGCAGAGCAGGAGCTGATAATGGCCTGTGGATACACCTCTCATCACCACGAGATGGAGCTACCTCAGAACGGGCGCGACGACGATCTCATGGACGTCAGTTACGATACGGACAGTGTTGACCACCTCATGCACCAGGGGTCGGAGGGAGATGAAGGCCACCAATTCGAGAGCATGTCCACCCGCTCGACTGATAGCTCGACTGTCGAAGACGCTGGTTCCATGGGAACCGACGAAGGGAACTCTGACGAGACCGAAGGCGCTGTTGGAGAGCCCTACGACGACAACACCGAGGCATGCAGTTGCAATGGCGAGGAGGATGAAGATGGGGCCTCAGATCCTGACGATACCCTCACGGTCCTCAGCGAGGAAGATTCCTACTCCTTAATATCACCTTATTATCCTTATATCTACGAAAATGGATTCGACTCTATGCCTTCTCATATCATAGGATTCCCTCGCCTGCCAGGCTGAGCCCCGTCGAGTTTTTGGTCAGAATCACTGTCTGCACACGTGTCTTGAGAACAGGATCATACCTGCCATGAACCGTCACTGAGAGCATGAAAGACGTGAGGGAACCCCTCTTCGGACGAGCATGGATACCAACAGCGTCTTGTGTATCCCATAGCCTATAGCTAACAGATATGGAGACATAGTGCAATATTGTATCGAGGATTCCATTATATTAGCCACACAGATGTCCTTCTATAAACGCCCAAAATTCCATCTTGATGCGCACCATAGGAGCCGTGCAAACACCTATGTGTGGTGAGTTCTTCAAAATGTGATGCATAACCATCTTGTGGATTGTGGATTGTAGATCGTGAGGCATCTTGTCGCTGGCTGTCTATTATCCACTGTCCAGTATTCGTCCCTCTGCTCGTTTCCTGTGAACATCCGGACGAACCATCTTCCCCACCCACCACCCATCACTCGCCTGGTAGCAACGTCGCTTCGTGCTGCGATGTGCGTCCTTCGAACGCTCCTCTGATGACTACCCATCAACTGCCTTGTAGACGACGTTGCCTATTTGGACGGTTGGTCGAGAAAGGGGGTGTTTATTTCTTGCCAGCACCCTTCTTGACTTCCTTCTTCTTCTTCTGCTTCTTCTGCTCGGGCTTCATGGTGGCCCAGTGAATGTACCAAGTCAAAACGATCTGCAAGATAATGATGGCGAGCACGACGATCAGGATGGTGAATAGGTACGGCTGGTCGTTGAGGACGTTGACGGCCTGCTGCGTGGCGCCGATCTTGAGGAACCAGTCGAATTGGGCCATTGTGTCGTCTTGTGCGTCGAGGATGTTCAGTCAGGTGGGTGATTGTGAAAAGGTAGCAGAAGCGAGTGGCTGGCTTTCTTCGCTTGCCTGCAAGACGATAGACGCGGAAAAGGGTATCGAAGAAGAGAAGGAGGGAGAAGACTGGTCCAGCAGATGGAAAGATGTTGGTGATGATTATGATGAAGCTATTTACACACTGAAATGAAAGGAGGTAAGGGGAAAAAGGAAGAGTCTAGTCGTCGATACGGGCTTGCCGTCAAAACAGGAGAACGACGCCAGTCCACGATATAGTCGGGGGATCGAAACTTGGCCGTTTCACATTTGCGGCAGGGCTCGTCCGATTCTCAGCTAAGCGCCGTCCATTGGTCCGCTTCCTTTTCATCCCATTGCGTGTGCGCCAGAGTCTGGACAGCTTCCCCCCCTGCGTCGATCTCCGTTTGTCTCCTCGAGGGGACTGCACGGCGTCAAAGCTGGGAAATTCTTGCGCTGAAGAGGAGGTGGAGTTGATTGAAGAAGATCCGTCTTCAATTGCAGGGTTACGATTAGGTAATCCAATGGACACTTGCCGTTGAAGTGGAGCTACCTTTTAGCTCGGCCAGACGCAGCAGACCCTGGTCGAAAAATATCGCGAGCTGCAACCACCAGCTCAATTGCCCTCAACAGCCCACTCTCGCCGCCGGAAGCTACCCACGCCGCACACCCCCGCCCCTCCTCAAGTCGGCAGTCATGAGCGTGGCGACACCAGCTGCCAGTCGCCTGCTCTGCAGGTCACTGGCAGCCAACTCGGCGAAGACCTCCTCGCGCGCTGTGGGCGGCGCCTCCTCCCGAACAGCAGCTGCATCCATACCCACCCGCCAGCATCAGCGGCACCAATTCCACAGCACCCCGCCCGGCCTCAGCCGGAAGCGCCGCTCGCCCTTCCGCAACGTCAAGGCCGAGAAGATGGGCCTGCTGGACCCGGAGAAGGGCCCCGAGGTGGTGGCCAAGTACAAGAACTACATCTCGCCCGACTACGACGACACGGATGTGGAGACGCTGCAGAGGAAGTACACGCCCGAGCAGCTCGAGGCGCTCGCGCTGGGCGAGCGCGTCGTGTCGAGCGAGGACCTGGTCGTCCAGGGCCGGATGCGCAACGACCCGTACCGCTTCGACTACCTCGAGGACTTCGCGACGGTGCGGCCGATCGTGGACCGGCGCGAGAAGAGCGGGCGGCCGGTCGACACGAGCGCGCGCTTCATGACGCCGGACGAGTTCGAGGATGACTTCCTGACGTGGATCCGCGAGGAGAGCGAGAAGCACGGCGAGAAGCAAGGCATCATCGACATGGACGAGGCGCTGCAGATGTACGAGGATATGCGCAGCAGGATGCTCGCGAAGAGTGATGGCGAGCCGCTCACGGCCCATGAGATGGCGGAGTCGATGGATAGCGTGCTGGGCCCCTTGGAGAGGGTCACGGTCCAACAGATGCAACAGCGAGCGAAGGAGTCGGATGAAATGGAGGAGGGGGGGAAAGTCTCGAGAGGTAAGAAGGGGAAAGTGCGAGGCCCCAATAGCATGCTGGACATATACAAGTATCTCACGGAACGCAACTCGATGACGGGCTTCGACGGCGGCGACTCGGCGCTCGCACCCGAGTTGCCGGACAAGGTGCCCGGCGTGGCGGGGTTGTACAAGCAAGAGATGGACGAGGAGGACGCGGCGCTCGATCCGGAAGGCACGTACCAGGAGCTGAGGAGGCAGACGGGTATGAGCACTAGGGAGATTATGGATATCTTCAGCAATCAGTGCAAGATCCTAGTCAGGAGGTACGTGTCTAACCAGACGCGTCTGGGAAAGATCCGGAGTTCCTATGTTCTCGCGATCGCCGGCAACAAGAATGGGCGATTGGGCCTTGGCGAGGCAAAGTCGGTGGACTCGGAGACAGCAACGGCGAAGGCCAAGTTGGCGGCAATCAAAAACATGCAGCCGATAAGGAGGTATGAACAGAGGACGATCTATGGCAATGTGGAGGCCAAGGTGGGAGGCACCATTGTGCAGCTTTACACGCGGCCACCAGGTACGTTGGGATTCCGGAACTGGCTCACTCGCGTGTTCTTTTCGCATTTCGGTAGGCTAACGATACTAACCACAGGTTTCGGCCTCCGAGTCTCCCACCGCTTCTTCGAGATGGCCCGCGCAGTGGGCATCTCCGACCTGGCGGCCAAGATGCCACGGTCCCGCAACCCCATGAATTCGGTCAAGGCCTGCTTCCAGGCCCTGATGAACCAGCCCGACCCCGAACAAATCGCCCTCGGCAGAGGCAAGAAGCTCGTCGATGTGCGCAAGGTCTACTATGGTGGAGCCACACTCTAGACGTCGAACCTGTGCAAATTTCTATATCATATGACACATGTTCGTCGTGGGCTGATGTCTCGGTGGTCGTGATCCTCCACTCGTGTTCATGTGACGCCCTTTCTCGGTCGTTTCCTTCCGGTGTCGTGTGGGCGAATGTCTGCTGCAACTGCAACTGCACTACCATCTTCCATCTTCTGGGTATCTAAAGTGCCGTAATTCCCCGGTCATCCCGCACGCCTTGTAGCAAATGATTTGCCGCCCTTGCCCTTCGGCGCAACCAGCTCTTCTCGCCGATTATGTGCCGCATGCGTTATCTGGGTGGTCCATATCCCTCTGCCTTTCACTGCTGCGCCTGGTCGCCCCAGTCCAGCTCCTGCTGCAACACAATACTGTACACGCTCGTCTTGAGCAGCGTAAACACCAAAGCCGTCTTGCGCTCAAGGTCGCGCAGGCCGTCGAGGATCTCGGTCGTCGGCTGGGCTGCCATGGTGTCGAGGATCGAGGCCAGCTGGTCGAGTACACAAGAAATCAGCATGAAATTTCCCCCTTCAACAACTGCCTGGGTCTCCGGGTTTTTTTGGGGGGGGGGCACGGCAGGTGAAGAAAGACGGAAGTTGGCACGTACCTTCTTCATGTTGTCCGCCAGTCGCACATACTCGTCAATCACCTCCTGCTCCTGTGAGGACAGCTCCTCGCCTGGGGAGAGCAGCGCGCTTGAGGTTGGGTGGTCGTCCATTTTGGGCGAGTTGGGGGGGGGGTGAATGTGCTTGAGACGTGGTTGGAAGTCGGGAGACGCGTCGTGGAGAGATCTGACATGGTGGGGTCAATTCAAGGCGGACCCCAGATTTCGTAGAGTGGGCTAACTCCGCTTGAGGCGGCTCTTTGGCAGGGATCATAAAAGTACTTCCCGCCACACCACGCTCTGGCTGGATGGGAAAGTACCAGATATGACACCTAACCTCAACTCACTCTCCTGCTCTCCCCCCCACCGAAACCTATAGGTCATACAACACACACACACACACACCCCCCCAATCCTCACACATTCGGTCTATCTCTCTTCCAATTCCGGACGCAAAAATGTCCGTCCCCCTCCCCCGCCGTCGCCAAAACAGTTCCGCAGCCACCACCCGCTCCCGCGGACTCTCCCTCCACAGCCGAGCCGCCAGCAAAGCCGGCCTCGTCCCCGGCACCTCAACACCGCCGGCCAAGATCGAGCCCAAGTCGGCCCACACCTCCGACCCTTTCCTGCAGTCCTTCCTCTCGCCCACCTTCGACGCGGCAGAGTACCTGAACAGCACGCTCCCGCCCTTGCAAGGCGCCGTTGCTGCCTCCTCCTCCCTCTCCTTGCGCTCCAATGGAGCACCAGCTGCTGCTGCTGCTGCCGCCGCCGCCGCTGCCACCAAGGTCCCCCTCGCGGAGCTCTCCGCAGAGGCGCAGTCCCTCATCACCCAGCTCAGCGCGCACACCACCCGCCTGACTGGCACGCTGAGCCAGCTGACGGAGGACATCCTGCGGTCGGGCAGCAGGCTGGTGTACGAGGTCGAGCTCCTGCGCGGCGAGACGCTGAGTCTCTCCGAGGCGCTGCTGGGCGAAGGGCCGTTAAAGGGTGATCTGGAGCGTTTCGTACCTGCGGGGATTCAGCAGCAGCAGCAGACGCAAATGACGACGACGACGACGACGACGAGAAGGGCGAGTTTGGTAGGCACGCCGGCAGGGGGGGAAGTGGCCTCACCGCTGCCGATCACGCCTGCGGTGGAAGGCAAAGGGGGTGTCGGCCGGGCGGCGGCGGAGGAGCAGGAGCAGGAGGCGGGGGAGGAGGAGGAGGTGGTGGTCCGCGACGAGGAGGAGCCGCCGTACATCTCGCACCTGCGCACGCTGACGCTCGTGCGGTCGCGGCTGGACGCGGTGATCAAGACGTTTGGCGAGGCGATGGAGTTCGTGTTTCCGCCGAGCGAGATCTCGGTGTCGTCGGGGTTCCTGTCCGTGTCGGCGCCGGATTTCCCCGACCGGCACAGCAGCAGCGCCGAGCAGATCAGCATGGAGGATCGGGGCCAGCAGACGCTGAGGAAGCTGCGGGAGGAGATCTCGGGACTGCTGCGCCGGGGCGGGAGCCACGAGGACAAGATCCGGGGCGTGGAGGAGGCGACGCGGCGGGTCGAGGAGATCAAGGTCCTCACCTCGGTGTGGAAGGGCACGGCAGAGGAGAAGGGGCGGATGAGGTTCGTCGAGGGGCTGGCGAGGCTGGTGGAGGAGAGACATCGGGAGCTGGTGAGGGAGGTGGAGAGCCAGAAGGAGCGGGAGCAAGGGCGGAGGGGGCAGGATGAGAGTGGTGGCTCAAGGAGGGAGCAGACAACAGGGAGTTCGGAGACGGCGCCGACGGAATCGAGGGGTCCGCTTGGTGGATACGGGTTTATGAACCAGTGGCAGAAGATAAGAGGCGGACTATGAGAGGAAGAGGCTCGTTTTCATGCTACATGCTAGACATGTGGGCGCAGAATGAAGAAGCAAAAACGAATACCAGATTGGAAAGACCTTCAAGACTATTATGCATGGGCGTGTTGCGGTCCAGATTCCAACCAGTACAACCCTCCGAGTCGCTTGAACTGATCGTGCACTTGCGAGAGCAAACCGTGTTTGGTTGCCAAAAGTCTTCCATTTCATTTCGTTTTATTCCTTTAGCAGATGTTGGCCGAGCTTCGTCTGCAATCTCATTGCCTTCCTGGGCATTCCTTCATGTCAACGATTGGATGCCAAATCCGTGTAGCCCTGACCTGGGCTCTTTGCCGTAATGTACAGAAATCAACCTTGCCCGGAACTTTCACTTATGCAGCCCAGCCAACCAAAAACGCGTACAACTCCGTATCCGTCCATTTTCCGGTGATGCATAAAAAAACATGGCCCACTCGGTAAGCGGCCTATGAGTGGTACAGAATACCCCCTACTCGTCTTCCTTGATCGAGTTGATGCGCTTCTTCAGGAACTCGAAAGACGAAAAGAATACCGCATTCACGGCGCAGGATCGGCCCATGGATACGCCGAGGCCTCGGTACATGTGTCGTCGGAAGAACTCGATCTTCACCGGTGGGACCGTCTGGCCGCGTGAGTACATCAGACAGTTACGTTGGTATATGCTCTTGGCAGAGTCGATCGGGTCTACGAGCAGTACCGTCAGTGGGCACATTTCTTTTCGGTGAGGAGTTGGAATCTACTCACAAATCATGGCCCATGACACAATTCCGCAGAGACCACCTGCCACAAGAACCGCCAGAGGGTTCGAGTGTGTACCGTCACCGCCGAAGGCCGTCAACAGCTGCTTGCTGCTCTCATATGTCATGAAGTAGATGCCAGTGCCCAGAGAATCTCTCACTATATTCAAAGTCAGCCTAATCGTAGAGAGAAGTAGTTGTGTTGGCTGTTCTCTTTGTTGACCTTGGTGTTTCTTGGTGTTTTCTTTTGGTTTTTTGGAGGGGGAAAGGGAGGATGTTGGATCCAAACGTACACAGATGCAGATTGAAGCCAGTGTACAGGCCAAAAGGACCACGGTGCCGCATAATATTCGCCATCGTCTTCAGAGTCCCCTTGTTCTGATAACTGGCAGCGATTTTGTAGCTTTCGGCCTGGGGGCAGTTCTTTCGATCGGCGATGAGGACAGAGACTTGGGCGCTCAGTTTCGTGAGTTCAAACGGGCCTGTACAGTGTCAGTCTTGTTCGACGACAGCCGAATAGCGACCACTGCATCCTTACATGCGATCAATGTGATACAAGAACCAGCCGTAGCACCCGCCGCCCCGAAACAGGCAACCGAAGTCAAACTTGGATAGCTTCCCCTGGCGTTGACGTGGGCGAGAACATCAATTCCAAAGTTCCTCTTCAGCCAATCCGAGTAGACGTATTTTGATCGTTGGTAAATCGAGAAGGAGACGGTTCGGACAAGAGTTATGCTCGCCAAGGGAGCAGTCACGCCTGAAGACCACAGTCAAAGGGTCAGCACAGGGAACATGCTATGGTGAAGAGTCCCAACCTACCCCGGAAGAAGCCCCTCAATTTCTCGGTCTGGTAGGTATGGCGGACACAGTCCACAAAGCCCGAGTATTTGTAGGTCTGCATTCGCGTCTTTACGCTGTCGAGGGGGAAGGTCGCCAGAGTGGAGAGAACGCTGGAGGCGCTGGCGGCAACCTCTGTCCGATAGCGCTTGATGAACCTCCTCTGCTCTTGTGTAACGTGCTGCTGCACCTCTGCCTGGACCTTGGTCATGTTGCGCGCGGTTGCTGTCCCGTCCTCGTCGCCCCTCCTGCTGCTGCTACTACTGCCTTGTGGAGGCATGGTCGGCGGTGGGAGCTTGGCACCATTTTGTTGAAGGGATATCAGCTCAGCCGGCATGCTTCCTGGCAATGGTAGGCCCTGTGTTGCAGCCGCCTCTAGACAATGATCTCGACGGGCGAGACCAGAGTCTTGGGTGCGGTCGCGGTACGGCCAAGTGCCAGCAGGAGGAGGTCCATGAAGAGACCCTGCGATGCGTAGGTTGTGTCCAGTGCTGGAGGATGATGGTTGTCGACTTCGATGACGGGTTGATTGGTCTGGAGGTGTTGGATTGGGGGGGTGGGGGATGGGGATAGGATGAAGTGAAGGGAAAGGAAAGAAGGGAGAATTTGGCTCGGCCGCAAAATGCTACTGGAGAGCTATGACGGGACGCCGACGGAATTGATATGCTAGTGGGAGCGTTATCATGAGTACCACCACCTTGCACCACCGTGTATCACAGTCACGGCCCTCAGAGAATCGCAGAGCGCAAGTTGAGACCCCGCAATTTGTCGTGCACAAAGAGAAAGAAGCTCCTCCTGGTTTGCCCGCCTTCTGGCCCGCCTGCTGGCCCGCCTACTGGTCTGCCCACCCCTGTCCTCTCCACAGTGGCCGACGATCTTGCTCCCTCACCTGAGATCCACTGATCCACTCACTGATGCTCCATGCTGTCTGCGTATCACAAGCCAGACAACAACACCCCATCCTCGACCCGTGTTGAAACCGGTGCAACAGAACAACACCCAAGACCTCGACAAGAGCCTCGTCAGGGTCCGATGGACGACTCTTCATCTCTGGTCTCATCCAGTCCCGCGACGGCGTGGAAATCAGGGGATATGGTTCGACTGACTCAGGCCCGTCGCACAATGCAGCAGGCCACATTGGTCACGAAGATCCCCGAGACGGCGCTCTCAATGTCTGGTTGGAAGCTAGTTGGCTAGCTATGCACGCTGGCATGTGGCGCGATGAGGGTTTAGGCCCGGCCTGTCGTGCATATGCTGCTGACAGCAGAAAACCTCCTTGGAGGGTTGCTATGCCGTGTACCGACGTCATCGGGACTTCCGACTTACTCAAAGCCAGAGACTTTCGGTATCAGTCTTGCCAATCTCACGAGGCTGGACAAACAAAAGTTGTCTCCCTTGCTCGTGGGCCAGCTCAACGGGAGACCATCACCCACAAGACGACCGCGGTTCCTTCTGCTCAGCCTCACTGGCAAGATACGACCCCTCCGGTTCCAACTTGCTAATCTCTAGTCCTGCAGGTCCAGATCTCGGATTCCAATCCCAATTTGCAGGGGAGCCATCTGGAAGAGCTGATGGGCAATCTCCAGCCATCAACTGCCACATGGATAGTATCAACTTCTGCATTCAGTGAGCCTTGGCGTATGGAAGACGAAAATAAATCAGCCTCGTACTTTTCTTGCCGAATCGTCAAGTGTTTCCGAGCTGGGATCGCCGAATCTCTCGCTACCAGGTGTGTGTCGGCTCCGACTCTTGGTCTATCGAGAGTCGCTGCAGCCAAGCCAGCCGGACTGTTGTCCCGGAGCCGGGCGTCACGGCGTCTAGATCGTGGACCCAGGCGAAGTTGTTGCACTATGCATCCCGTTACGGCTCTTCGGACGACATCCGGTGGTTTGAGATTGTATCCACTCTGTGAACAACCCCCAATCCCCAATACCTTTCCTGTTCCTACCTTCCCTTGTCCATTCAGACTGTTTTTAAACACTTAAACATCCGATCGAAGACGAAGTGTCCTTACTTTGACTTAACGTGTGAATCCACACCCAACCCTCCCCCGACCCCTTAAAACCCCCACAGTTCTATAGGCGTCTTCGTCTCCCCTCTTCACCGCGAACACGGTTCTCCTTTTTCTTAGGGGGCTGATGATGGGGCAAGGGATCACATGTATGGTTGATGGTGGCATGGGGTAACCGTGTACACCCGTTCTCTTGCTACTCAAGATGTCCCCGTCACCTTCAGTTAGTTTGTGAGGCGAGGCTAGGAGGAATATGGTGCAGGTCAAATCGACTTCATCACTTCATCACCTCATCGTCTCAGCCTCCACAGACCACATCATCGTCCCCTGTAGCTTCCACGCTATCCCCACCATGCCTCTTATCCGCCATCGCAAAGAGCGCCTTGCACTCCTTCACCTCCCTGTCCTGCACACTCACCGTAACCTGCATAAAATGATCCAGCGTACGCATATGGCGCTCCTCCACACACCAGCCATCCCGGGCTCAGACAACGTCCAGTCATGCATCACCACTTTCAACCCTTCCGCAGCGCCAGCACGAGCTCCTGCAGTATCTTTTCGCAGTAACTATCCGCCATATCTATTCTTATGGCCTCCCCTTGGACCGATCATATCTTCTGAGCCACCTGGAGTCCTCAAAAGAAGGTCCTTCGTAGACTAGTAACAGATATAAATACAGCCCTTATGCTAACAAGCTCTTTACCGGCTCAAAACAGCAAAACAGCAGTACTTTAATATCATAGTACCACTACGATATTTTATGCGGGGGCACCATACCCTTTATCGTAAGTATACAGGATTATTTATTTCTGTACTTTGTTCATCTATCAGTATCGTGTACAATAATGTATAAACGTAAAATATTAATTCATTAAATGTCAGCGGATAGCGCGCCAGCGCGACCTTGGCATGTCAGGGGCTGCCGCTGACTTCTGCAAGACGGTGAATGTTTGGACCTGGCCGTCGACGAGCCAACGAGAGGGGCGCATGCGGCCGGAGCGAGATGACTTTCTTGGAGCATTTGAACAGTGCCACAGGGGCTTTTGCGGATTGGGTAGGTACCTAAGTGAGCGTCCGATTAGCAGGAGTCTGACCCGGCAGCCTGCGTGCGAGACGCGTTCAAAAAAACACAAAAAAGAACACAGAAGAAAAAGAAGAAGAAAAAACAACTGGTGTTCTGAAGCGTGGCACTGAGCTTTTACCAGCTGTGGAGTCTACGGTTGTCATCTACAGACCTGATGATATCCTCTGTCTCGACAATGGTGTAGCAGTAGTCTTTGAGGTGGAGTAGCATCAGGCGCAGGAGCGTCGCCATCTTTTCCTCGTTGGTGCAGGCCAAGCCAGTTCTCAGGATTACGGCAGAGAAGGAGGGGGGGGGGGCGGTTGCTGTTTTCAACAAATACTATGGGGATGAAGTTGTTAGTTTGTCCAGAAGGCTCACGTAACGAGGTGTCTGCTGTGGCAGCATGTCCAAGACCTATCCATAGGTGTACGGCGGACGAGAGCTTGTGTATATCTTTATCACCTGCCTCGGATTTGATTTGGTGGTTGTATTCCTCCTCCAGCTTAGCGACCTTCTCACGCAACTTGTCCATAATAGTCAGGTCTCCAAACCAGGAGGCCATATCGTCTTGTCCTCGGAATATGGATTCCAAAAATACAACGTAATCACCGTGGGCCACTTTGATGATGTCGATCGTACTGCACCGTTCTTAGTCTTAGGTTGCCTTCGAAAGCCTTGGGTACATACCTAGACCTCGGGACGACGTATTCCATTAAGTAAGTGACAGGCTCCTTTACTATCTCATTGCTGTACCACTCCGTTCGAAGGCGGGAGAAATGGGATCGAGTCAAACTTCTGTGACTTGAAATGGAGCCCAATTGAGCCATTCTGTTCTCCCAAAAGTCGGAAAGCTATGCAGACTCATGAAATTTGCAGCGAACTTGGGATAAATTCCATCCAAGTGCAGAAAGAAAAAGAAAAACCAAAAAAAATTACTCCAGACATGTGCAGTCTACCAGATTCAATAGGCGTCACACGGCGGGTTTCACACCTTTTATTCTGCCTCAATGAATACACGTGCAAATGATAGTGCCAGTGGGTTAGAGGACAGCATGTGGCAGGATTAAAAGGCTGTGAAACAGACTTTCAACCAGGAATACTCTAAGTAAGTCCAGAAAAGTATGGGACTAGAAGAATTGGCAGTGAGCCATTCCATCTTAAACATGTGCATGAGAAGAACGATGGAATGCAGGTCAGTGTTGTCTTGACCTGCTGTGAACAACCTAGCCAGGTTGTAAAGTTGTAGAGTTGAAACCCTCCAGAGCCTTGCAACTTATGTTTCACTCAACCAACTTCATCTTATACTTCAAGGTGGTGCAGTTCACTCCATATTATTTGCCGTATACCTTCAAGTCCTTGCAGCTCCAGTTTATGTTCCAAAGTCTTGCAGCTTGTCTTCACCCTACCTATCTACTTAGGTAGTCTGCATCATGCTCCATTAGGTAGCCTTGCAACTTATCTTTACCCTACCTAGTTCGCCGTGTGCTCTAAAGCCTCACAGCTTGCTGTCACCCTGCCTACATCGTCATATACTCCATGAAGTTGCAGCTTGGGTTTTATCTTAGCTGCCATATGCTTTAAAGCCTTGCTGCTTGTCATCGCCCCGCCTAGTTCGTCGTATGCTCCAAGTCCCTGATCCCCGATCCTCGCATCCTTTAGTGCAACTTCCAATTGTATTACCGCTGATTCAGCGCGGTCAGTGCTTGAAGCAGGTCAAAATAAATTTCGGCCTCTCATTTCCAGACAGCCAGCTTCTTTCAGATCCACTTCCACTTCCACTCAACGCGTCTCGACCCAGTATCCTTTCCTTTCCTCACCGACCGATAACTTTTCCGTTGCGTCTCTCACAATGAATAACACTACCCAAGCCATGACCGCCCGAGACATGGACACTCTCATTGCGCAGAACCCCGGCCTGCGCTCGTTCATTATCGATAACCCCGGCCTGCGCACTGTGGCTGTCATCAGAGACAGGGACGCTCGCGCCATCTTGGGAGAAGCCCGCTATCTGAGATACGAGCAGGACAGCGAGGAGAACGTCCGCCTTCGTGTTGGAGCTGATGCGGCGGGTCGGGCCGCGATGTCAGAGAAGTACGTGTTCCTCATATTACCTGCCTCTCCCACAAGACCCGGGGGAGATCTCTGCTAACTTCTTCAACTCAACAGACCCCACGCCAATTCGACCGCCCGGGAGAAGAAGAAGCGTTGGTGCACCATCTGCAATGACGACGTCAACGACTTCGCCCGCCACAACATCGAGACACACACCCGCCCCCCTGAGTACATTCAGTTCTGCCCCTTCGACGGTTGTGACTTCAAAACCCTGCGTGACGGGACCATCACGATTGACGACCACCTGGTACGTCTTTCTTCTGAACACGAACCCGCTTGAAGCTATTCAAGCATTGTGAGAAACGACTTGAGGAGCTGCAACTCCTCAGACGTTGTCTTCGACAAATTTTGCTGACTACCAGCCAAACAGGGCAGCAAGCACCGAGATTTCCGCAACATCGAGGGTCGCGGCGGCGAGCTGCTTGAGCGCTCCACCAGTGTTTCGACCATCAAGAAGCTGTGCTTGGATGCTCTCTGCTATGTTGCCGGCAAGAATCAGGAGAAGGCGAACGTCCTGATTTCCAAGCAGCCCCTCCTGTTTGCCTACCTCCGCGGCGCCTATCCTACCGTCGCCGACCTCTCGAAGAAGTTTCGCAAGGCCGGTCCCCACATGAAGGCATACCTCGCTGTCGTGAACGGACGGTTCGATGGTCGCCTCCTCCCACCCTACCCTCAGGCTGATGTCAGCTCCAAGAAGCACGCTGACTTGGTCGATTATGTGAGCAAGCTGCGCAAGGAGATCCAGAAGTGGGAGGGCCACTTCCGGAAGGCTGAGGAGATTTTGGCAGAGTTCACCAAGGAGATGACCAAGGAGAAGGAGCTGGCCAAGAAGAAGGAGCCGGCCAAGAAGAAGGAGCCTGCCAAGAAGAAGGAGCCTGCCAAGAAGAAGGAGCTCCCCAAGGAGAAGGAGCTGGCCAAGAAGAACATGGCCAAGAAGCAGTAAGAAGTGTCGGGTCTGACATGCAGGTCAAGAGAACAAGTACCTCAAGCCTGCCTAACTTGACATAGACTCCAGGGGCTGCAGTCAAACCACAATGAGCAATCAAGACCTTTCTTTCATACCTGCTGCCCATCCCCTGGGTTCGTTTGCTGTGAAGAATGAAGGGTGATCTGTAATTGTGAGAAACAGTCGCCGGTCAAGAGGAGCGGGACAAACCGGTAGAAGTCGACTAACCCAAAGAAAGTCCCTCACAGGGTCTGAGTGTCAGAAAAGGAAGTTGATCCATAGGGAAAGCAATTTTGGTAGAGCTCTCACTGCCGACGAGGTAAGGTGTCAGATCAGATTAGTAGTTGCGTCGTTGTGAAAGTAAAGTTGAGCAAGTTCTTACTGAGCGGCGAGAGATGAAGTTGATTCTCGCTTAGTCAGTGTCACGTGCTCTTGGAGATGGTCCGTGCGCCCACGAAGGGGGAAAGCCTGCAATCGAAAACTTCTTGCGCCTTGCCTCACACTTGACGAACGAACTACCATCCCTCAACCCCACATCAACCTCATCCAGCGATCAAGTCATAATCGGTGAGTACTGCTGTGCAGCTCCTTTTTCGAGTTCCTCAAACCCGAATCGCACGATCTATCGATCCCGACCGACCCTTTTCGAGGCGACAATAACACCATCGACCGAGCACACATTTTCCCAAACGACCCACCGACAACCTAATCCAACTCAACCCAAGCCATCACGATCAATTTCCAATACAACCAAGAGACTCAAATCACTGACCACTTCTGTTTCTACTGCAGCAAGTCAAAATGGGAAAGGGCAAGCCGAGAGGTCTCAACGCCGCGCGCAAGCTGCGCAACAACCGCCGCGAGCAGCGATGGGCCGATAACGGATACAAGAAGCGAGCCCTGGGCACCGCCTTCAAGTCCTCGCCCTTCGGTGGCTCCTCCCACGCCAAGGGCATCGTCCTCGAGAAGGTCGGTGTCGAGGCCAAGCAGCCCAACTCCGCCATCCGCAAGTGTGTCCGTGTCCAGTTGATCAAGAACGGCAAGAAGGTTACTGCTTTCGGTACGAAACAAATCCATCCTGCAGTCCACGATGAGCCTTTCCCCGCGCGTCTGTGGACGAAGTTCAAGACAAGAATCACGTTCGGTGACTACGGAGGATACAAACGGGCTGTGGAGCATGTGGGCTGACATTCGCATGATTACTCTAGTTCCCAACGACGGTTGCCTGAACTTTGTGGACGAGAACGACGAGGTGCTCCTGGCTGGTTTCGGTCGCAAGGGCAAGGCCAAGGGTGATATTCCCGGTGTGCGATTCAAGGTCGTCAAGGTATCTGGTGTCGGTCTGCTGGCTCTGTGGAAGGAGAAGAAGGAGAAGCCCCGCTCTTAAGTGTTGTGCTGCTGGCTTCGGGGACACGGGGGCGACGGCGGAAGGACACAAAACTTCAAGGAAATGGATGCTTTCGGGATTTCACGGCGTCATCAGTGTTTGCTCTCATCGGCATCTTCACAAATCAGGCAAGGGGGTTCTGATATTTCCTTGGTAGACATGATCGACGAATAAAAGATCATCGCCACGAGCAAACAAACCAACGAAGGCACACATGTGATACACAGGATGGACTGAGTGATGAGAAACGAGTATGGATGTGGATGGGTTCAAATGTGCCCGGACTATGGTGCGGCTTTATTGTACCAGTGTGACGATGATACAAGACGTCTTAGCTGTCACCCTCCGTTTCCTCCGACTTCTGGGCATGTCTCAAGGCATAGTCCACCGCCAGCCCCCCACTGATGACACCTCCAGTAATCCAGCAGCCATTGACAAACCACCACCAACAGTCCTTGACACTCCGCAGATCAACTCTCCTGATCATGTACCCCAGCGTAACCACCGCCCCTCCACAGCTACCTACAAAGAACGCCGGCCCAGCACCGGCCGCCACGCCCGCCGCGGCGAGGAATCCCACCTGCACGGCCGCCAACCCCACCAGCAGCCGCTTCGACTGGTCGTGCGCCAAGGCAATGCTCTTGATACCTGCCTTGACATCATCCTTCGAGTCCATATGCGCATAGATAAAATCATACAACACCGTCCACGCCACATTCGACCCATACAAACACGCGGCCGCCGTCAACGCCGGCCCATTCGCTAGCAAATCCACACCCAATGCTGGAAACCCCATCATGGCGCCCCACGAGAAGGTCAGCCCCAGCACGAACTGCGGGTAGTACGTGACCCTCTTCGCGAGCGGGTAACTCGCCACGAACAGCAAACTTGGGGTGGCGTAGAAGAAGCACTCGAGCGGGAACTGCAGCAGCACCGCGAGGCCCGCGAACAGCTGGGCGCCGGTGAAGACCAGCGCATTGAAGGGGGTGACAGCGCCACGGGCGATAGGGCGCAGACGCGTGCGAGTGACGTGCGGGTCTAGGTTCCGGTCCCAGAGGTCGTTGATCGTGCACCCTGCGCCACGCATGATGATTGCGCCGGCGAAGAAGAGCGCGGAGGTGCCGAGGACAGTTAAGGGCGGTGTCATGGGGCTTGCGAGGGGCGCCGCGAGGAGGGTCGAGAAGAGGCAGGGGAAGAAGAGGTAGTAGGTTCCTGTGGGCTTGTCGAGGCGGATGAGTTCGGCGTAGGGGACCCAGGAGGAGGGGAGGTGGGCGAGGAGGCCGGTCGTGGGTGGCGAGTACGGGGTAACAGGTCCTGCTTGTGGTGTTTGGTCTTGTAGGGATCCTAATGGAGCCGGAGCTGAAGATATTCGCTTCTTGACGCCTTGAGAGATAGATGCTCTGAGGGCTGGATGGCTCCAGACGGATGCGACTGGAGGTATGCCATGTCGAGACGTAGGCCTCAAGGCTGACTGGTGACTACGACATCTTGAGAGGTAGATGTGCGACACGACTCCGGAACGGAGACAGCCAGAAATACTTGTCCGCAACGCCCCTCGAGCCCATAGCGCAGTCATCGCTGCTTGTGAGGCTTGACTCTGTGGCCGTCTGTACTGTACATCCGGTCAGCTCGGTCCAACTCAGAGTCATGGTATTCATGGTATGCATGCCCGTACTGCCTCTAATGCGAGGAACGTACTCCAGCAAAGAACCCCCTTCAAGGAGGAAGAGTCAAGAAGGAAGGAACAAGAGACATGATCCATCTGCGGAACATCCAAGATCCCTTTGAGCGACCACGTTTGTGAGTGACATCCATCTCTTCGACTTCATTTCGAACCAGTTGGACCTGCAAGGGAAAACCGAGCCTGCTTACCTCCGACAAACTTTCAGACTGCTTCAATCATCAGAGCTCCGTCTCTCTTTGGGGCTTTCTCGACTTTTTGTGGCCATCAGGGTTCGGGTATTTGACCCCTGTCGAAGTTCCCTTGTCGATCGGTGCAGGGGTGGCCCGCGAAGAGGGGGGTTGGGCGGCCAGAGCTCGCCTACCCCGAAAGAGATCCAACCGCGCTCCTCGCTGCGCGTCGACGAAAGTACGCATCTCCAGCGTTTGCCCTTTCTCACAGCAGGTTCCTTCTCCTCTTCTGCTCTGAATCCACCTACACTGCATCATCCTGCGCTGTCCACGCGATTTCGCCGCGACAACAACCATCGTTGGTGATCGAGGAGAAGCGCGTGGATCATGCGCTGAGCCGCACCTCTTCCTTGTCGCCTCGTCGCATTGCACTTGAATCGCAGCAGTCGAATCACCGCCAAAAGTCTCCCACGAGATTGACCATAACTCCCCAACATGCCTACTGCAACCCATCCCCAGGCCAAGTTCGATCCCATACCGCCGGATCTGGACCTGCAAGGCCTCGTCGATCGGACACCCAACTTCGAGTTGGCTCAGCGCATTCCTGCCTCCAAGATCAGGAAGCTCGAGTTCGAGAAGCTTGTCTGGTACCAAGTCATCAAGCAGGGAAAGCCACTTGTCATTGAAGGATGGCAGGGGAAGCTTCCGAAATCCCTCTTCAGCTCTCAGTGGCTGGAGGCCAACTACAACAAGAAGCGTAAGTCCACAAGCTCTGCCGAAAAAGCCCACTCTGTTTATCGTTGACATGCCAACGGTGGTGTAGAGGAGGATGTTCGTGACATCAATGCTCAGGTTAATATCCCGATGACCATGGGGCACTACCTCCGCTCCATGCGACAGCTTTCCGATCAATGGACCCCCAGCAACTTCCGAGACGAGCGAAGACAACGCCTCTACCTGAAGGATATCGACTGTCCGCCAGAGTGGTACGACTATCTGCGCAAGATCATGCCGCCGGGGCTTTTCTACTGGAATGAGAACGTTGAGGACCATGGCGCCAACAAAGACGATCTCTTTATGGAAGAGAAGACTGCCGCGCCGGCGGGTGACCTCATGAGCAGCCTTCCCGAGGAGATGCGCGCCCAAAATCTGATGTGCTACATTGGACACGAGGGAACATACACGCCAGCCCATCGCGAGATGTGTGCATCCCTGGGCCAGAACATTATGGTCGAGGCGTCGACGAACGAGAACGGTGAGAAGGAAGGTAGTTCAATCTGGTTCATGACCGAAACCAAAGACCGTGAGGTCGTCCGAGAGTACTTTTTGTCCATGCTAGGTCATGACGTGGAGATCGAGAAGCATTTTGCCCAAGTCAACGCTTGGAAGAAGGCGAACTTCCCAGTTTACATCGTGGAGCAGAAAGTGGGCGACTTCATCCTTATCCCACCTTTGGCACCTCACCAGGTCTGGAACCGTGGCACCAGAACCATGAAAGTTGCGTGGAACCGCACCACCGTCGAAACTCTGGACCACGCTCTGCACGAGGCTCTTCCCAGGGCGAGATTGGTCTGCCGCGACGAGCAGTACAAGAATAAGGCCATCATCTACTACACCCTGAAAAAGTATTACGACATGCTGCAGACTGCCGCAGACTCTCAGATGTCATGGCTCATGGGCGAGGAGGTTGGAAGAGACTCAGTGAGGCTTGTGCAGCTGAAGAAGGATTTCAAGAAACTTTTTCAGCTCTTCACCGAGATTTTGGTGGACGAGATGTTCGCGAACAAGGAGAAGAACGTCGAGATGATTCCCTTTGACTCCTGCATCACTTGCTCGTATTGTCGTAGCAATATCTTCAATAGGTTCCTGACCTGCACTCACTGCGTGCGAGACCTTGTCGATGGCGCACAAGATACCTACGATGTCTGCATGGAGTGCTATGCTATGGGAAGATCTTGCCTCTGCGTCTCCGGTCTCTCTTTCTGCGAGCAGTGGGACTGGTCTGAACTAATCGACAACTACGAGGCCTGGCGTGGCATGGTCATCTACAACGACGGCTTCGTTGACATGAACCTGTCGCCACCACCATTGGAGATCGCTCGCATGAAGATCGGCAGGAAGTCTCTGGCTCAGATTTGCCAGGAGCAGCTGCGAAGGCGGCCGTTCCACGACATCACCAAGCCTGACAAGGAACCTTCTCCCGAGCCGGAAGAGCCGGTGGCTGTTGATGAGCAAGGCAATGTCAAAAAGCCGAAGAGAAAGAAGAAGAAGGGTGACACGTACAAATGTCATACCTGCATTCATAAGGATTACACCTACCGCCTGGCGTTTTGCACCAACCCAGGCTGCAACCAGGCATACTGTTTTGGTGTGCTCTACCGAGCTTTCGATATGATGCCGCAGGAGGTTCTACAAGCAGAGTGGTGGCAATGCCCCAAGTGTCAAGGGATTTGCAATTGTGGCGCCTGTCGCCGGGCGGGCAACACAAATCCGTATGAGCCGAAAAACACTTACATCGGTCATGACACACGCGCAGTCGCGGACGACCGCAGCCAGGAAACTCTTGTCGACTTCCGAGTGCATAATCTCAATTGGCTCAAAGCAGCTGGTGATGAGAGTCGCAATCACAACAGCAAGCGGATCCAGCGCCTCCGGCAGGAAGCCGATGCTGAGAAGGACAAGGATCTAGATGTTGCAGGCGCTCTGGCAGATCGCGGAGCCCAGCAGAACGGACTCGGGGACCATGCTCAAGCCGCTGTCGTCGATGGACTTGTGAGCTACAATGGTGACGCACCCGCTGTCCAGCCACCACCGCAAAACGGTGAGCTTGCTGGCCTCAACGAGCTTCCCGACCCGAATGCCTCCTTGTATCCAGAGGTTTCGTATCCAGAACCTCCTGGGGCAGAACGAAGACTCGGAATCGGGTACTACGAGCAGGATGACGCTCCCGACAAGATCTTATTCGATCATTACGAGGAACCCACGGAAGAGCCCACCTTCGAGGAAGAGTCCGAGTACGTCAAGAAGTCACTACGCGCAGCCAAGCGACGAGCCCGACACGAAGACGACGATGATCCAGACTTCATCGTTGGGAGATCGCACAAGAAGAAGAAAGTCGACAAGGCACCTCCACCAGATGTTCTGCAGAACGTGGATCCTGCACTTCTCAGCGGCGAGGACATGTCCATGGTGGATGCGCCTCCTGCAGAAAACCAAGCAGACGCACCTGCTAGCGAAGGAGAGAACCATGTAGGTAGTGACCAGGATCAGGGACGCCCATTCGATTCCAACGTACCAACTTTGCGACAATCAAGACCCAAGGTGTCTTACGCCGACATGGAGGATATCGAGGAATTCAATGAGGTCTTGCCTGTCAAGCCGAAGAAAGTGACGCCTGCGCCCCAGCGGCGACCTGCTCCAGAGACGAGCACGGATCCACTTGACCTCGCCGCGGAAGCCATGCGCGCCATCACGAACGCTCCAACAGCTGAGACTCCACAGCCGTCGCGGAAGAGAGGGCCCGGCAGACCGCGGAAATCTGACGTGGCTGCTCGCAGTTCACCTGAGGCTGCTAAGTCCAAGACATCTACTCCGCAGACGGGCTCGGGTACGAGACGTGGCCGTCCGCCAAGGTCGTCTTTGGCTATCAGCTCTGGATCCCTCGATGTTAATGAGCCAGCGTCGACCCATGATGCAACAATTGACGAACTCGAGCAAGAGCTCGCCAAGGAGCTGGAGGAGGAGGATACGTATGTGGAACCCTCTTCTGCGGCGGCGCCGGCCCCGAAGCGGAGGGGTCGTCCACCCAAGAACAAGAAGGCTGCTCCAGCGGCAGAGAAGTCGACTCCAGCGAGAGCCACCCGTGGTGGTGGGACACCTGCTGCCGCTGCTTCGAGCGAGAAATTTATGTCTATGGCAGAGCGTATGGCACTCAGAGGCAAGAAAGTCAAGATCGGAAAGCGGAAGGACGGTACGGGTGCGGCAGAGTCCAGTGGCGGCCAGGATGCGCCCACAGAGTCCCCTGCCTCGAAAGATGCTGAAATGCCGGTTCAAGAGGGACCACAAGAGCCAGAGACGCCACAGCAACCCGAGGAGCCACAAGAACCTGAGGAACCGCAGGAATCTGCGGCGTCAGTGCAAGCTGATGATGATGATGATGACGAGGGGTACGCCCCAATGTACAGCCCTGCGGCTTCAGACGATGTCGACGAGGAACCTGTTTCATCGCGACCCGCGAGCATTGTCCCCGTCTCCCAAATAAGCAGCACGGCAGCCTCGCGGTCCCGCGTCTCAAGCACTGCTCTCACAAACGGCGCTACCGTGATCATGAAGGAGTCACGTGCTGCCTCGATCGACCCGGAGTTTGAGGATAGGGGATCATCCTCGGCTCCGCTCCCGCTCCCGCTCCCGCCCAAGCGGGCGGGACCGACAGTTGTCAGGATCGGAGACTCCGAAGATGAGGATGCATACAGCTTCTACAGCGACTCGTTCTCTTCCTCGGGCTCGGAGGCTGGATCGGCCAACAACGATAATGAAGACGATGTCGAGGACATCCCCTCGAGGCCAGTTCCCAGGCCGGCGCTTAGAGGTCGGATGGCTACACGAGGCAGGGGGGGTCGAGGTCGGGGTC
>MUZH01003952.1:0-31733 GCA_003012965.1 Juglanconis oblonga | reverse complement strand
GGGGAGGGATGAGCCTTTGGGGGGCCACACGGAAGGGCGTCAAAAAGGTGCATTGAATATTAAAAGTCTTAAGTTGTACGTTAATGGGACATAAGACATACACGACAGGAGGTAGGTATCCCTGCTCATAGATCTGTATCAATCATACACAATTGCCTTTCACTATCGACTCGTTGGTCTGCTCAGATTGTCTTGCTCAGCATTAATGGCAACGTAAAGTACACGCTCAGGGTGGGAACGGGGTACATCGCAATGGACCTTTGCCCTTGATACCTGCCTAGGTATGCTCTGGTTGCCCTTCGTGATTTTACGGGTGCCTATAGGGTGAAGGATTAACTCTGTACTCCATCCAGATGTGCACTTCTACGAACGGTTCAAAAACATTACTACACACTAGTCTCGAGCTTCAAAACCTCAAGCAGGGACCGAAGTAGCTGAGTAGAAACAGCGCCCTCTTTCATATGAATGGGTTGCTAGCTTTCTCATGTAGGGCTCCTTCAAGATACCTCCACAGCATCCAGGCTTTCTGCTTGACAGAAATCTTGATGCTCTGGTTGATATTAGGTACCCAGGTTACTCACTACGAAGATGGACCGTTGCACGGAGACGGAAGTCGAATTTATCTGTAAACCTTACGGCTTAAGATATCGCTTCTAGTTACTTAGAAGGTCTGCATTTGCCCATTACAAGTATCACTGTATCCGGTGAGCATCGCAAGATAGTCGCAGAAAGCACCGAGTGACTTTCTCCACATGAGCCAGTTTAGAAGATCACGAGGATCGTCGGACAGCTTATGGAGGCATCAACACCATTTCATGACAAGCAAATGGAAGGGTGTCGGTCTTAAAAGCCATGGGCCTGAGAGTGTCTCAACGATGAGAAACGAACAAGAAAGAGATGTAAACGACAAGATGCAGTTGAATAACCGGTTGCCAAAAAGGTCACTGTGGCCGTGGTTACGCTTCTATAGATTCATGGTACGGTGAGACTGTGTGTTGAAAATACGAGCGTGGCAGTGGCATCTCAGATTCTCAGTATCCAATCCAATTGCGACATTTTTTTGCGCGGCACTGTAACGTGCCCCTTTTCAACCAACTTTCGGACTCATGATAGACTCCGATGGACTGTCTATTTAAACAGCCTATACTCATCCCCTTCAGCCGGATTCTCTAAGGCTGCTGCTCGCACTTTTTATTAGGTAGGTATCACCCGATCAATGTGCAAGCTAGATCAACTATTTGAGGGAAGTTGAGGAGACGGCATCCAGTAGTTACTTATTCAGACGCGAAATTCTTCAGTTCGGAACCGAGTCCATGGTCTCACAACTTCACAGACTATTTCGCAACGGGACAGATGCCGGGCAGCGGTCGTTTCTTTCGGTAGAGTTATTCAAACATCAACGATCAAAAGCGCCGCCTCCACTAGCACCCAACACATTGCCTGTCATCCACTCTCAGGCAAACAAGCAACGCCCACAACACCAGCCACTCCCTCCAAATAGCCAAGTCTCCCTCTGATGCTCTTAGCTAGCTCCATGACCTCGGGGCTATCCACTCCCTCCCTTGCCTTGGCAAGGGGCGTCAGGATGTTCAACGGCGGCAGCAAGTCTCTCGGCGCCTCGGGCACGCCGCTGTATGATCCAGTGTCTATAGGTCCGGGAGCAACAGCATTTACCGTGGCCCCATGGGCCAGCTCACGAGCCCACACCCGCGTCATGGCCTCGAGAGCGCCCTTGGTTCCAGCGTAGGACGTCTGCCATAGCACACCCCCAGGTCGTCGTCGTGTTGCTGATGTTGACGATCCTGCCCGACCGCTCTGTCGGCAGGTAAGGGGGTAGGCGGCCTTGATCAGGAGCGCGGGCGCGCGGCAGTTTTGAGGTCCAAGGTCTTCTGGAACAGGGCCAGATCCAGCTCGTGCAGCGGGCTGCGCGTTGACCGTGGCCGCGTTGTTCACCAGTATGTCGATCTGGAACTTTTCTCCGTCCTTGTTTCTGAAGTGGGCCCTGGCCGCCTCGACGAGCTGGGCTGGGGCGGGGGCATGGCATCGTTGAGGTCGGCTCGTACGGCCAGGGCCCGGACGCGGTACTTCTCCTCAAAGGTCCGGACGAGCTCGGGCGCCTTTGTTTGTGGTGGACTCTTCAATAGCGTAGTTGATGACTACCTACGTTCGCGCCGCGGCTGACGAAGTGCTCCGCACAGGCGGCGCCGAAACCTGGGTGAGAGGTGGGATGTCAGTCAGGTTTCCTGGCCTTGTCGAGCCCCTCGATTCCTCCTTTATAGATTTGACTCTCTTGGGTGAACCAGAATAACGTGACGAGGTCATGAGGGTGTCGGTCGATCCGACCTTGCATACCCATACGTACTCCGAGATGCGCCGGTCACGATGGCGAGCTTGCCTTCGAACACTCTAGAAGGGGGAGCCATGGTTCCAAATGGGCACCAAGCAGCATCTTCTTTGGGAATATCGATAGCTGAGGTGGACGCACGGGACCAAAATTCCATTTGTCCTATTCAGCGTTCAGCGCCCCGGGCTGTTCACCGCTGATCACCCCCCCCCCTTCAATCTTCACATACCCACTCCAGCCAAGACGAGGCTGGCCCTTGGAAGGGTGAAATTATACAAGGGACAGGACACTGCCGAACTCCCCAAGACGGACCGATCCTGCAAGACGGAGTACGCGTTGGCCCCACTCTCCGTCTTGACGCCTGACTCGATCCATTTCAACCACCCTGGATGCAAGCAGAGTGGGGCCTTGTGCGGGAATCCCAAGTTGTACTATTACGTAGTGCCCAGAAGCGAGTCTGTTCCAGAGTATCATGATTACTACTGTTTGAAAAGCGAGAAGTCGGTTGGACCCAGGTTTTGCTCTGTACCTGTAGATTACCCATAGCATTGTTCCTGGGATGCACGTATGTTATGCACATGCACAGTCAAAAACCCCTACCTGTCTTTGCTTCTTCTTCTTGTTCTTCTTTTTGAAGAAGCCCTATATATGCAGCACATATGAGCACCTTATGCATACGAACTCTGTGCCATGGAATGTCTTGTAAGGACTATGTAGCGAGCAGATATGCGCGTCTAACATGTCCGTTGCATTAGGTTTACTACTACTATGGTAGTACGGCCGACGGAGAAACGTCGGGACCCACATAGACAAATCGATCCGGTGCACCGTCAAAACAGCGATTCCCTTGATCAACTCTCAGGGTATTCCTTGACATTGTCCTCCTGTGACTGATCCACTTCCTCCCACAAGCTTGCAGCTTATTGACTCGGTGAGATAGGGACGTGCCTGGTTGAGGCCCAAAGACAAGACTTCCCAGGGCTAGTCCTGCGACTTCGCTTAAATCCTGGATACGAATCGCATTCGGAAGCGGTTGAGAAACAGATCCATCTGGACCATTTATACGATTAGGTTCTCACCCCCGGAATGGGGTTGTGTTTATGACAAAAATACCCATGATTATGTGGAAAACACTCCCACTTCCCTTTCGATCCACTCAGGTAGTACATTCTCTCTTGTCCAGACAGAACAACAAAGCTTGACTTTCATCCCATCTGATCCATGCATGTTCTCGTTGCTGCCCTTTCCTTTCCTTCGAGGTCGTGCCAATTTCTGCATCTGTTGACCCCCACGCCCAGCCTTCTCAAAAGTTGACAGCTGTCTGCCTCTCCGAACTGGCTCAGATAAACGTCTAGCGGCTGGCCATCAGTGCTTGAAATCTGATATTGACGTACAATAACATCATCATCATGCATTGCACGTCGCCGGATATCGCAGTAGCGACCTTCGTACCACTCCCATTCATCCTTTTGACAGCCGGCTACCGATTCTGGATCCGAAAGCAAAGGCATGCGTGGGGTGGTGATGATTGGGCAATGTTAATTAACCTCGTAAGTCCATGAATTCTTTCAATTCTGGCATATAGATCCCACAAGAGATGTCACACCATACCGCCACCACGCCCCTATGCGTGAGGAGAGGAGAGGAGGGAAGGGTGGTTGAACTTTGGTATAACCTCCCGTGGACGGAAGGATAAACCGTCGAGAGTCTTCTCTCGCGCGTCTGGGTGTGACATCTCTGGTTGGTGCTACCTGTCTGAACACTTACAAAGCAACCGTACTGATCGTTCTAATACAGCCCGTCTGGACGATCAATGTGGTGGGACTTATAGGCATGGCATGGTCCGGCGTGGGTGCCGTGGACGCCACGCTGTCTTACGAGCAGCAGGCCACCGCGTATAGGGTAAGCCATGGTCAGGACAATAGGATAACCTCAGTCGAGTGCTGACATAACTTCAAGTGGTTTTACATCTTCCAGGAGTTCTGGTGTTTCACGCTTGTTGCCATCAAGTGGTCTCTTGGGTTCACCATTATCCGCATCAGCGGTGGTATTCGATGGGTCGAAGTGGTCATCTTTGCTTGTTTGGGCTTGGTCACCCTCTGCACGGGAGGTACAGGCATGTACTTGTTCTTCCAATGCTCGCCAGTCCAGTAAGTCCCTGTCCAACTCGTGGTTTTTTCTTGCTTCTTCCTCTCCTCCTTCTGTGCCACCGTCCGCGCTGTCGATTCATATACTAACCCAAGAACCAACCTACGCAGAAAGAACTGGTACATCAACATGCCCGGAACCTGCAGGCCCCGCACAATCCAGACCGCCCTCTCCTACCTCGTGGCAGCCGTGTCTATCCTCACTGACTGGACCTTTGCGCTGCTCCCTGTGTTCCTGCTGTGGAACATCCAGATGAGGGCCGGCATCAAGGCCTCTGTGATCATGCTGCTGAGCCTCGGCGTCTTCGCCAGCATCGCACCCATCGTCCGCCTCAAGTACCTGCTGGGCCTGAACGACCTGAGCCACTTCTTCGAGAAGCTGTCGACGATCCTGGCGTGGGCGGCGGCCGAGGCCAACCTCGGCATGCTCATCGCCAACTTGCCGGCCTGTCGACCGTTGTTGGAGGCCATGTTTTCCTCGCTGGTCAGCTCTCGCAATGCCGAGAAGTCCGGGTCGGCCTCCATTCCCCCACAGGTCCACCCAAGCTATCTGGAGTTGGAGGAGAGGAGAGGCAAGACGAATGCCTCGGCTACTGTGGGGGTTGAGACGAGGATATATGGGAGTGAGCTGGATGGGGATGACAGTGAGAGCATCCCGGATGATGGCAGTCAGAAGCAAATGGTTGGACAGTCGCGCCGGGCAGACGGACAGATTCTGGTGCAGAGGCAATTTGGGACTGAGATCTCGAGGGTATGAGAGCTGGAGAAAGCCGTGTGATATCGAAGGTCTGTCAGTCTATGCCAGGTGTGGTTTATCGTAATTTTAATTTCCACCCCCACAAGTGGATCGCATCGATTTGGTCGGCTCTCTGGTGTCACTGTTGATTCCCAGAACCCTCCCAGGCTGTTGCAAGCCAGCCGTTCCTCACCCGACGTGACAGACCATATCAAGCACCCGGGCGAGAATAGTCCAGCCCTCTCACCCGCTTCCACACCTCCCTCACGAGTCTCTCCTGGCCCTGCCGCCCCGTCTCCTTGGCCGAAGGCCCAGCCGGTCTGCAAGGCGGTCAGTAAACATCACCAAGCCCCACGTCAGTCGCTCTCATCGAACCTACCTTATGGCCAGGTACAGTCTGCTCCCCAGCCTCACCTCCGGGATCTCCGCCGTCTCCGGGCCCTCTGGCGGGTTCGCCGTCGTGACCAGCCCACCCGCCTCCTGGAGAATGGCAATCCCCGCCGCGACATCCCACTCCCAGCAGCCGCCTTCCCACCATATGTCGAAGGCACCCATCGCTGTGTAGGCCAGATCCAGGGTGGCGCTCCCCAAGCTCCTCACGCCGTGCACCATGCCGCCCTTGCCCCCTCTGCCCTGCGCCTCCACCGCCATGGTCACGAAACTCTCGATCTTCCTCCCAAGGTTGCCCGTCCCTGCGTCCGGATCCCGCCTGTCTTTGCCCCACTCGCAGCTGAAGACACATCCCTTGGGGGCGTGGGCGGGTATGGGCGCCCCTTTGACCAGAGGCAGGCTCTGTGTCTCGTTGAGCCATGCGCCCTTGCCTCTGCAGGAGGTGAAGAGCTGGTTGAGGAAGGGCGCGTAGATCACGCCGATGACCGGGACTCCGGAGGCGATGAAGGCGATGGAGACGCAGAACATGGGGAAGAGGTGGGTGTAGTTGACGGTCCCGTCGAGGGGGTCGACGCACCATGTTGGGTCGGCGGGGGTGATGAGGTAGTCCTTGGAGGAGCCGGAGGAGTATGTCTCTTCTCCGATGAACCTAGAACTGTGTGAGCAAACAGGTTCTATGCCAGGAGTTGAAACAGAGTGAAAGGGGTCAATACTTGTGGTGAGGGTATCTCTCTGATATCGAGCTGTGGATGAAGGCCTCTACGTCTGATGGGTTGCCCTTGTCAGTGTCCAACCCCGGTTGCGCACCTCTCTCTACCTACGGCCCCAAGAGCTGCGAATCAACATGCCTGTGTCTGTCTTTGTCACAATATCCACCGCATTCTCCTTCTCCACGAACGTCTGCTCTGACTCCCCGGAAGGGCCACTGGTCCGGAGCTGGGCCCGGTCCATGAGCATCTTGCCCGCATCTTTGCCGAGCTGGATGGCGAAGGCATATATCTCGTCCAACTCCTTGTCGCTGATTTGACCGGCCATTTCTGGTGCACGTGTGTACGGCAGGGTAAGGCTGACGACTAGTATCGCGTTTGGGGAAAGGTGAAGAGTCACCTCTCACCAGACTTGTCCGAACCAGACTTGTCCGGGGGGGGGGGGCAACTTGCGGTGCGGTCAAAGGCCCTCTCTTCAAGACCGCCGCCAACCGAGCATAGCGGCTCGTTTCCGCTGTTTCAGCGGCATTATGCTGATCTTCCAGCGATAAGTGTGCCCCACTGGAAATTGTTATCTTTAGCAGGGGAGACCGACTGTCCGTCCCTATTCTACCCAGCTAGCTGCCGGAAGAGTCCTCTTCCGCTGCGGGCCGTGGAAGGCCGATAGTTTAGCAGGCCAATAGTTTATTTAGCCTGCAGGCCGATAGTTTAGTTTAGCAGAGGGCGGGGCCCCGGATAGTTCACCATACGACGACACATGTGCTTGATTACCTAGGCAAGTTGGCGAGGCCATCGTCCTCACGAGTATGAGAGAAAAAATAGCCGTAATATTTCTCACGTAAATGAATAAAACCCTCAAGCTCTTCTCATGACAACCCCATTGTCTGCCCTGCCTCACCCCCCCCCCTGGATCGCACTACATACAGCACCCAACTAACCCTTCAACCCAACCAACCATGCCTCGCCGCATCCTCCTCATCAACGGGCCCAACCTGAACCTCCTCGGCACGCGCGAGCCCCAGATCTACGGCGCCACCACCCTCCACGACGTAGAAACCCAGGCGCGGACCCGAGCCTCCTCCCTGAGCGTCACCCTCGAGACCTTCCAGTCCAACCACGAGGGCGCCATCGTGGACCGGATCCAGGAGGCGGGAGGGTTCGGCCCCAACATCAACAACAACAACGGCAGTAGCACCACCACCACCACCGAGAGGGGCAAGGTGTCAGCCATCATCATCAACCCGGGCGCGTACACGCACACGAGCGTGGCGATCCGCGACGCCCTGGCCGGCGTGGACGTGCCGTTCGTGGAGGTGCACATCAGCAACGTGCACGCGCGGGAGGCGTTCCGGCACCATAGCTACCTGAGTGATAAGGCGGTGGCGGTGGTGGCGGGATTGGGCGTATTTGGGTACCAGGCGGCGTTGGAGTTTGTAGTGAAACATCTGGTGATCAAAGGAGAGGAGTAAGGGGACGTCTCGTCGCAGGTGAATACCTAGTGGGACACAGCGTGAGCTCGTGGTCGAAGGGCGCTTGAAGTTTGCCCGAAGAGATATGATAATGAGTATTTGCCAAGGGGAGAGGGTTGGCTGATGAGGAAATCAAACATTTGATATTGCAGATGAGTGACCTAGTCGCGCTGGAATTGAAAGTACACACGCTGTGATGTTATCTGTCTCTTCCATCGCTCATTTCGACCATTCCGTCGTTCTGCCCAACCGCGCGTGACCGGAGATACGATCGCGTCATCTGATGCAAGAGGTAGACATCAATAATAATAGTAGATAGTATCAGGAACACTGTCCAACACCAGATAGATGCCGCCCAAGAGCAACAGCAGACCAAATAATGATACAAAGATCCGAACCCAACTGCCACGACACCGTAAAAACCGATCCAGAGCGTTGTGCGCCATGTGATAGTTGTCCTGCACATTGTCTGTCAAGGCGTCTGCCGCTGCCCGGTTCCCCTGCAAAGGGTTCTCCGGCTGGTCCTACTGCGCCAGTACCCCTGGTGGTCCTGATATGGGTAGAGGTTCCGCACCCAAGGGCCTTTCAGCCCTTCCCACCTGCAATGGGGCTGCTTGCCTCTCTCCATGACCTGAGTACGGAGGCGGAGGGTCAACGAGGTGGGCTGGCGCGGCAGGTTTCTCACTGTTTTCTGACGCCTTATGGTCATGGGGCGACGATTGTTCCACAGCTGTCGATGACACCTCTCCGACGACTGCGGTGGACAATGACTCCGTGATACACATTGGCGGCTGATCCACCTGGAGTTTTAAGTCGCGGACCAGCTTGGCCCATGACACGGCACCCCGACGCGCAAGTTCCTCAGGAACCTCCTCACCCTTGTCGCCCATCCGGCGGTTGAACAACTCCAGACTGACCCAGCCCTCGAAGCCGAGTCTGTGGAAGATTGTCTCGGCAATCTCCCTGATAGGCAGATAGGCTCCCTTGTCCTGCTCGCCGTAGAAGAGCCGGCAGTTCCTGCTCCAGTTCATGCGAGGGCGCAGGTTAGGCTTGTAAAACTTTTGGTCTTTCAACGGAGGCGAGAGGCGTTCTGCGTCGACAATCTGGACGTAGAAAACCTTGTCGAGGTCGACGATGTTGGCCAGTAACTCCATCGACTGTCGGAGCACCGCTTCCGCGTCCGGTGTCTTGCCTGTGGGACAAGTCGGGTCCGCATAGATCCGACCCGCAATGTTGAAAGAATCCAAGCACAGGCCAAAGTTGTCCCGATTTACCCTCTTCACCACGTCCCAGCTGGTCTCCCACAGATCCTCTCTTGTCCCCCAGCAAAGCGCCTCGTGCACGAACCGCAACGGGGGCTCTTGCTGGGCGCCGAAGTCCGCGATTTCCTGCAGGTCTTTGACAATCACACCCAGATCCTCCGAGATGTCTGTATCTTCAGCGAACGAGGAAGGGATCTGTATCATGTCTGTCTTGAGCACGTGCGCAAGCTCAAACCACCGGAAGAGCTTGTCAAGAAGCTGACTCTTGGCTTCGGGGTCCTTGAGACCCTCGTAGCCGGAAAAAGGCTGCAGGCAGATGATGACGATGTCCATTGCATCACAAAGTTCCCGAATGTGGCGGGCTGCCGCGAGCTGGGCTTCATGTGAAGGTTCCCTTGGGGAGTTGGACAAGCTATCGTCCTCGGAGGAAGACTGCTGGAATCGGCGGAGGGCCAGGTCACGGAGATCCTCCCAGAAGAGCTCGATGCCCTTATAGCCGTATTGGTGTGCTAGGCTGAGCTTGTGCTCAATCTTGTGGCCGGCTGATGACCAGCCCAGGGACATGGAGGTTATGCCGAGTTGACAAGGCATCTTGACGGCTGTGATGATTTAGGGTTTGGGGGGTTGGTGGTAATGGTAATTCGTCTTGTAGATTGATCGGAGAGAAATCTTGTGGTATGAGGATGTAGAAGCTATGTGGGTGGTGATACGGGAGATGGGAGACGGTAAGCTCGGCTGGGAGTTGAGATGCCCGGAGTGGGAAAACAAATACACACAAGATATTCAAGAGAGGCAAGTTCAACCGTGGTGCTTGATATGTGGCATCCCAACCCGTCTCCGGCCGCAATTTCTGGAATATGACGAGGCGCGAAGGGGAAGGAGGAAACAAGATTGGTGACGGCTGCTGGCTGTGTCTGCTGGCTGTGTCTGCTGGCTGTGTCTGCTGACATGGAACCAACTGACATCCACACAGAAACAAGGAGACAGAAGGGTTGTTCAAGACGAATCTGTGAGACGACGAGGAGACAGCCGGGACGAGAGCCGTGGCGTACCCTGATATAAGTCCCGTTTGTCACTTGTCCGTCCCGCACTTCTCAAGACGACTCTAAGCCATAGTGTCTGTTGGCTATCGAAGGTATTTCTGGTGTGCCACCCCATCATGTCCATCAGATAAGGTACTGTTTGGATGCTTGATGCCGTGGATAAGCGTGTATGGTCTGTGTGGGTGTGATGGGTGTGATATCACTAGTGTTGGTAAGTTATGACTGAATAGGCGCTGGAGGACGTTGTCGGCAAAATGTTTATCAGGCCGCGAGCCGGGACGGAACCTTAATCCGTACCGTAAATCATCAGCCTCTCGGGACCTTGCAGGACCTGCAAGATATTATACATTAATATCTCGGCTTGTGGGGCGCATCCCTGCTGAACGTTCCACTGTCTCCTGAAAAGTATTTTCCCGGCATGACGGCAGAGCATTCAGCATCTACTGCTGCCACTGCTTCCACTGCTTCCACAACGCCATATCACAGTTGCATGCTGTCGATGTCTGGGTACATTGCCCTATCTCCGTGCGTCTAGAAAGTGTACTCGGTCAGTGGAAGTCTCGCTCGCCGTCTTGAGTCGGGTGGTCTCACTCATCATCACTCATCACTCATATAACCGCCGAGTCTCCTCGACATATCTATCATATATACCACCTTGTTACGGACACATTTGGAGAGACCCTTTAGAATCTCATACTTACTCTCATCCATCTCTCTCACCCGTCTCCTATCATTCCAGTATATGATCGTTTGAACACCAAAGCCACATCATCATAGTTTCTCTCTCAATAATTCTTGAGATCCCGAGGCTGCGGGACACCAAGCCAGCAAGATGGCCACCACCGTGACAACCACCAAGAAACCACCCTGCGCACACATAACACATCTGCAATCACAGCAGTCATCACTACCAAAAGTAGACCACCTTGACCGCCATGGTTACCTCTTCGGACAGAAGCTCGCCGCCTCCATGTCCCCCTTACTCCACGACGTCGTCTACCGGAACCTCGGGCTCAACTGGGCGCAGATCCGGCTAGACTCAACAGACATGGACCTCTTCCTCAAGCTCCGACAAGATCCCAAATTCTACGGTAAGGACACCTAGTTTTCTTGCTATGTAGAAACCACAGTCTAACAACCCAAACCCCCTCCCAGGCGCATCCGTAACAATGCCCCACAAAGTCGCCATCATCCCGCACCTCGACGAGCTGACCCCAGAGTGCCGCGCCGTCGGCGCCTGCAACACGCTCTACGTGCGCGACGAGCCCGACCCGGCCTCGCCTACCGGCACCCGCCGCCTCTTCTGCGGCACCAACACGGACGTCGTCGGCGTGCGCGAGAGCTTCCTGCAGAACATCGCCCCCGCCGACCACGCCGCCGTCTTCCGCGGCCGCCCGGCCCTCGTCATCGGCGGCGGCGGCGCCGCCCGCTCCGCCGTCTACGCCCTGCGTCGCTGGCTCGGCGCCACCGCCATCTACCTCGTCAACCGCGACAAGGCCGAGGTCGACGCCGTCATCGCCGAGTGCGCCGCCGCCGCCGCCGCCGCCGCGGAGCCCGATGGCGGTGAGGAGGAGAAGGAGGAGGAGGGGGAGGCGCCGCTGGTGCACGTGGCGACGGTCGCGCAGGCCAGGGCGCTGGAGGCGTGCGGCGCTATCGTGGCGTGCGTGCCGGACCTCCCACCCGTGAGCGAGGCCGAGAGGCAGGCGCGCGCGGTGACCGAGGTGTTCCTGCGCGAGAAGGAACACAAGGGCGCGATGCTGGAGATGTGCTACAACCCGAGCCCGTTCACGCTGCTGGGCAAGCTGGCCGAGGACAGCGGCTGGAAGGTCATTCTGGGCACGGAGGCGCTGATCTGGCAGGGCATCGAGCAGGATCGGTACTGGACGGGACGGGAGCCCGAGGGTCTGCCGGTCAAGGAGGTCAAGGAGGAGATTTACAGGCAGGTGGCCCTGAGGGCGAAGGCGCAGCAATCCTAGGCTTGAGTCCTCGGCAGCTTCTCTTTCTTCTTCTTTCCCCCTAGGCAAAGCGTCTTTGGGTGGAGTCCGACGGTCATGCCCTATAGACATAAACAGCGTCTAGGTATATATTGTGTGCACAGTTTCACATGCAAGTTTGGCCCCTTGTTCTCTGTCGAGGTCACGTTGAAGAAGTTGTCCTCCTGTCCAGGACGACCTCATAAGGAGGTCGATCTTCTGCTGGGCTTTTCGTGTGACAAAAATTATTCGCTTGGAAAGTCTCCCGTCTTACAGACGTATATCAAGCGAGATACTAGAGTGGTGTTCTTTGCGGTCTCTGTCGATTTATCTATCTATTCCCTGCAAATATCTGTCCTTTCGCCCTCGTCTCATTTTTCCCTTGAGGGGACGGGGACTTTAGTAAAGGAGGGTCGTCATCAGTATCGTCGACGATCCACTGCGGTCGACTTTTTAGATTTCCCACATCAAGCGGAGGCTACGGAAGAATCTTCTTTCCCCGTGTTCCTGCGTGAGCACGCTATGGGACCAGTGACGCCGTGGGAAGGTTATTCAGAAGCTCAACCACAAGGGCACGAAGGTGTGCTTACGGCGACGAGCAGGGCTCCAAGGATGTCAAGGCCTGGATGGGCGATATGTAAGGGAACTTCAACATGCTGTCGACGGGGCTTGGGGAGTCCCAGCTTTGCAAGAACTGGTCTGAGGGAACCGTTGACGGGTCATTGTTCAGTCATGCTTTGGGCCACGAGTCATAAGACGTTGCCAAAATGCGGCTTGAAGACGGAATGCCTCGCCAAGTGGTGGACTACTGAGTAGCTTTCCACGAATTCCTGCAGTCTCCCTCCTAAACATTATTCCTCTTGAGTCTGTGCCCTGGCCCACAAGCCCCTCTAGAGTGTTGGGTTTTCAAGGTTTGCAGTGCGGCGATCGTATATCAGCCGGGATCTGGCTGACGGGGACAGTGGCCGACTTGTCTCTTGTTTATATGCCGCTCTCTGCTGACCGGGCCTCTTTCATGACAGAACATTTCTCATTGCAGCGTATTGCATCTGAAATATTGCGTTAATAATAAATAGAAATAGACAGACCAGTCATGAAATGGAACGAGCATGCTCCAATATGTCCTCCTTATCCCCCATGGTATCATTAGGTATGTACATCATACAGTACGTATGCCCGACCTCGCCCTCCCCCTCAGCCTCACACAGACTTCTCTGGTGCCTCCTGCTCCACCTGGCTCACCCCGGGTTTCCCATCCTCACTCAACTTCACATCCCCCGCCGCCCGTCTAAACTCCTCATCCTGCAACCGCAACTCGTCCATGATCAGCGTGTTCGCCCGCCGCACAGGGCGCACCACAAACAACCTATCCATCGCCTCCAGCGGGATGCCCTTCGTCTCGGGCACCAGGTAGAACACAAACACGCAGCTCAGCAGCATCAGGCTCGCAAAGAACATGTACACGCCGTAATTCATCGCCGCGAACATCTGCGGCGTGAAGCGGCTGATGATGAAATTCCAGAACCAGTTGCTCGCCGCGGCGGATGCCTGGCCCAGGCTGCGTGTGTTCTGGTCGAACATCTCCGAGTTGACGACCCAGGGGGTGCCGTTCCACGACGGCGTGTAGAAGGCCGTCCACAGGTAGAAGAAGAACATGGCGCTGATGCCGCCGGACGAGAGCTTGCCGTCGGCGGCGGGGTGGTTCGTCGGGTCGGCGATCTTGATGTAGGCGCCCAGGTACCACATGCACAGCGAGCCGCCGATGGCGCCGAACATGAGGAGGTTGCGGCGGCCGAGGTGGTCAATGAGGTAGCTGTTGGCAACCAGTTAGCCTTGTATGCAGTAGATCGAGATAGATCTAGAGGGGAAAAGACTCACAGCAGCCAGACGAACGTAAACGCCGTCTTGACGCACCCAAACACCCCCGTCGTCAACAAGCTCGCATTCGTCCCCGTAACCCCAATACTCTTAAAGATGGTCGGCGAGTAGTAGTTGATAGCATTGATCCCGCTCCCATTCTGCCACAGGAACAACATGCTCCCCAAGAAGAACCGCCACTGCACCTTGCTCTGCCGCAGCGCGGAGAATGGCTTCCAGAACCCCGCACCCACCTCAAGGCGATACCGCTCGAGCTCCTCATCAATGAAACTGACCTCCTCGACGATGTAAATATCGCTCGCGCTGAGGTTCCGCATCCAGCACAGATTCCTCAGCCCCTCCTCGCGCCTGTCCTTGCTCAACAACCACCGCGGGCTCTCCTTTATCCACACCGCGCCCAGCAGCAGCAGACCCGCGGGGATCAGCTGCACGGCGAACGGCACGATCCACTGCTCGTGGCTCGACGGCATCGTCGTGTTGACGCCGTAGTTAATCCAGAACCCGACCAGGCCCCCGATCTGCCAGCCCAGCTCGTAGATGCCCACCAGCCGGCCGCGCACAGCCGGCGGCGCCAGCTCCGAGATGTAGATGGGCACCATGTTGCTCGCGCCACCGACGCCGATCCCCGCGAGCACGCGGCCGCCGTAGATGAGGCCCAGGCCGCGTGCGCCGTTGGCGCCGAGCATGAGGCCTGCGCCGAGGATGAAGACGGCGCAGAAGGCGAAGAGCGATTTGCGGCGGCCGAGGAAGTAGGACGACACATAGGCGAACAGGGAGCCGAAGAAGGCGCCGGCCTGGTAGACGGAGACGATGTTGGCGGAGATGAGGTTGAGCTTGTCGGTGGAGAGCTTGTCGAGACCGAACTCGGACTTGAAGGAGGTGAGCGAGATGGTGGTGCCGATGAAGGCGGAGTCGTAGCCGATCATGCACGAGGCGAAGGAGGCGACGGCGGCCGAGGCGTAGACGCGCCAGTTGTAGACGGCGCGCGGCGTGGGCCGGTCTTCTTTGAGGGCTAGGAGGGTCATCTTGGTGGAGGCGAGTGTCTTGTTCAGACTGGTGCAAGATGAAGCAGAGACGTGAAGGGTTGGTCGAGGACCAGGGATGAGTCAAAGGACGGCAGGGACGGTTGATATATGCAGATTTTTCTCTCCGCCCAGAGTGTCAACACATTGGGATGGACACTACATGTACTGTGTAGAGGGCCCACAGCCAGCGGCTTGTCTGGCGAACCTGCGGACCCATCCAGTCGGTATCCTCGAGTTTATGAACTCCCCACGGGGCAGATTGCAAAATACGGGGAAGACCCCCAGAATTGCAGAGCCCCGGTCGTGGGGTATACCCCTACCCGAGCCCTTCTTGACTGTGGCTTGTCCTCGGTGTTTTTGGTTCGTTCTCGGATGAGAATTGAACCTGGGTTGCTAAAGACAAGACGAAATACCCCCGGGCATCCCGCCCTGACTCGGTGCCAAATTTGGGGCGTCTGCAGGCGTTCTGCAGGCGTCTGCGGGTGTCCTTCCAAACGTAACGGCCCTTCCCATCACCCCTGTCCTCCCCGCCAGCCAGCTTGCCGATGTGTGTGGGGCATGCGTGCAAGTTCTGGGGTTGGCCCGACTGGGCTGCAGGGCTGCCGGGTTGGGGGGTTTCAAGCTGATCAGTAAGTAGCGGCCATAGTAGCACAGTACACTACTCCCATAGTTCATAGTAGCCCGACGCGAACCAAGCATCAGTCAGTGATGATGCATGGTGATGCCTGGTTTCCTTGGTTCCTACCATGCCGTCCAGGAAGAAAACTTAACCGCAGCCCTGTTGACCGGATAAACCAGAACGACACCTTCTCGCCGACAAAGACACATTGCTTACTGATTGTCTTGTCATCCAGGGAAAGTGATCTATTGGCACCTCGCATGTCGACACCCACCCTTGCCTAAGCGAGCCGCAAAGTCTGCTTCAGCATCCCCTTCCTCCGTCTCTGCCCCTCCAACAACCCTCCAGCCATCCGGCGATCGAACATGTGTTGGCTTGCTGTCGTCGTGGGCGATGCTGGTGGAGCTGCTGGCCGTTTTGTCAAGGCTGTAGGTGCATTTGCTTCATGCAGCCTCGGCAAGACCTGGGCACATGTTCCTACAAACCACAGGTGCTACTATGTAAGTACTACCATAGTAGTATGTACGAGGTACATAGTACGTTCAAACTTTTCTTACCCCAGATCTTCCCTTATGGCTCCTGCTCCACAATATCGTCCAATCTAGGTTGCAAGTGGGCCAGATTGGACCGGCCCTTCTCATCCGTGTACGCTCTGAAGACCTCTCGCCTCATGAATCTTCTTGGTGCGCGTCGGCCCGTGAACAGTTCGAATTGCGCAAAACCTTGCTCGGGGAGAATATCGAGACCATCCATCGTGACCCAACCTCGATGTGCTTCTTGGTGACTCTGAGCTAGAATGGGCGTGTGAAGGGTCTTGTACACGAACTCGACCACCACACCGCCTGTGGGGCTTCCCAGCCATTGTGGGGGCAGGGTGAAGTTCGCGTCCGGATTGCCGCCCGGGATGCAGGAAACGATCATCGTTGGTTGGCGCCAACTCTCCGGCCATGCATCATCTCTGGTCTTCAGCACGTGGAAGCGGGTCTCGATATTGGATTCCGGGCCAAAGAGGGGGAGGTCATCTCTCGCCAGTAGCCTCGTGAAATGAGCGACAAGCTTCTCAGCATTTGCGTAGCTATAGCATCAAGTCAGCGACGGTGGGAACAAGCAAAACCGGGAAGACATCGAGGGACAATTGACGTATGCCAGATCTCCAAACTTACGTGCGGTTGAAAATGCAAATGTTCTTGACTCCCATCTGAAGCATCGCATAGACGGCAGCCCTGGCCATACCACCCGCACCTATGACCAGCCCGCAACTGCTCGATCGCACTGCGTTTGCCGGGGAGAGACCTCGGCGAATGCAGGCCCTGATGCCGATCCAGTCTGTGTTCTCCCCGTACAGGGCTTTGATAGGACCCGCCCGGTTGCGACAGTGGAAAAGACGGGCATCCTGAGGAACAGTACCATTGTCGTCCAAAGCACGGATGGGTATCAATGTGTTCACGGCACCAATAGCCTTAGCGTGCTTGCTCAACGAGTGAGTGATGCTGATGATCTCGACTTTGAATGGGAGGCCGATGGATGCGCCAGCGAACTGGGGGTCCATGACGAGGTCATGAATGCCTCGGATAGAGGAGGTAGGATACGCCTGATAATTGTGAGGTATGCCACAGGCAGCCAAGGCTGCATTGTGCATCGCGGGTGACAGACTGTGCGAAACATCTCCACCGATAACGTAGAGTTTCATTGGATCATAGACGAAGGAAGAGTAGAGACCTTCTGTTATCTTGAGCGCCGTGATGCAAGGTTGTGGGCTGTGTGCGTCGATATCATAGCCAGTTTCTGTCGCGATCGTGCCGGCTGGGAGGACCGAGGTGAGCACCTGGTTGAAGCAAGCCGAGTTCCTCCCCTTCCTCCCTGTGTTGTAAGCAACAACAGGCAGCCTGGGCTCCCCGAGGTCCTCCACCTTGGTCTGCAGATGCGCGATCTCGAAGTTCTCCGGGTGGTTCTCGGCGACGCGTGTGAAGCGAACAAGATCGCAGCCTAGATTCCGGGCCCTTTGATAGTATGAAATCCATGATGGGTCTTTCCAGGATGGTGCTGGTACTCTGGTATGTTGCAAGTTCCCAACGAGCTTGGACCGCCCCTTGGTCATGCGTAGATGAGCAACATAAGCGTCTTCGAGTCTTAGATCGACTGTCATATATTCGGCAGCCAGGCGTAGTCCATGCTGCAAATACTCCAGATACAAGGACTTCCATGACTCGTCCCGAAGTGCTGACTCAGGAAAGACCACATGGTAAAGTATCGGAATGACCGTATTGCGTCTGATATCGCCCATGACACGACTTATTTCACCCGCATGTTCAGGGCTGATGTGCGCTCCGTTGGGTCGGTAGGAGGGATGGACCAGATCGTCTATGATGACTTCGATAGCGTCAGCGCCGGTCTCGATGCTTTCAATGTCCACGTGCTTGGCAAGCAAGACCGATAGAGGAATGGACACGGCATAGGTGAAGCGCCTATCTTCGGTCGGGATGGCGGCAAGAGGGAAGGCGGATTCAATGAAGGGGATCGTCCCTTTTGGTAGGATGAGCGACAGAAATTTGAGAAAGTGACGTTCAGCTCTCTTGAGGGTCAGGTACGGGGCAGGAGATCTCTCGTCGAGTTCGGTGATGAGACCGTCCAAGGAGTCTGCCTTGTTCTTCTTCTTCAAGTCCTCGGAGACGTTGAAGAATTCAAAATGACTGCAACGCCGGAAGACCAGGCCACTCGCGTCCAGTAGATCCTTCAACCTCGCGTCATCGGGCACGCGAAGATGTTCTTTAATAGCCTTGGAGTCTCGGACGACATAGATGATGGGCGTCTTGTTGCTGTAGTCCCGGAGTATGGCCTGCACGCTGCGTTCCATCCACGAGCACACAATGATGGTATTGTTCTGGTGGCGGTGGAATAGGGCCTGCAGCACTTGGGTCTGCCGGCTATGGTAGTCGGCCAAGCCGTGCTGTCGCTTGTAGGCGGGACTTGGCAGACCGGTGGTCTCCTGGAAAGCTCTCTCCGCATCCATGACCTTTCGTTTCATAGCACTGGAAGCAATGATGGCCAGGGTGGACTTACCGGCGCCCCTGATTCCGGTGAGGACGATGGAGGCGTCGGGGTCGAACATCCTGATGGAGGAGAAGTCGGAGCCGGGGCGTGGAGAGCTGGGCGCAGAGCGGGAGGCTGGATTGAACGTCAGACACGAAGGGAACACTTGGGGAGAGTAGGAGGACCATGACACACCTCTTGCCGACGAGTGATTCGAGGCGTGCGGCGAGGGCTGGTAGATGGCTCCTGGACCACCAGCATGTCGAGTGAGTCCGTTCGAGTAGGAGGGGCTTTGGTGTCTCGATCTCTGTTCGTGCTGACCATCCTCCCACTCCGAAGCCATGGCAGAGAAGTTGCGCTTCTGACCAGCTACAGCAGAAGCCATCTTGTCTCGTTTCTCGCGGGTAGGCCGGGAAGAGACCGAACGGATCGTATGGTGATGAACTGACGGCGAGACAGGCTTCCGTACAAGACGCAGGGTTGCCCGCGCATCCTAGAACAACTCCAAGAACATGACCCGACGAAGATCGAGTCCCACCCAAGTCGTTCTCGTCCCGGTCCTTGTTGGTATGGCCAGTCCCCAGCTGTCGAGAAGTGGCATTGTCTAGCGTCAGATTGGCCGGGAGAAAACCACAAGCGATTGCCCTTCAGCCGCCAAGACGGGAACGCTCCAACCTGGAGGTGTGTGCGACTGAATTCTTGGGGCGCGGGGCTAAGCATTTACCCGCCCCCTGTCCCTACGGATGGCCCCTTCCCTGGCAGACCTCGATGCTCTACCGTAGTAGAAAGTTGGCAAGCAGGTGGGCGAGATTCCCCGCATTCCACCATTCAGCGGTCGACTGTTCCCCAGATTCTCCCCAAATTCCCCCCACTGAAGCCTACATACCCCCCGTAATGCGCCAATTACCGGTGCTGCAATGCAATTCCTTCCCCGGACTTCTGCCTTCCACTATCTGCCCGCCTCGGATGAATGCCTTTCAGCAAAACACCACCATCGCTTCCCCCCCCCCCCCACCGCTGTCGACGCCTTGTCGTACTGCGGATCAACAGTTACGCAGCTCCAAGCACCCACTGGCCATGCCTGATTCATGAGCGACAAGGAGACAATCGTAATCATAATGGGCCAGACGATGACCTGAGCTGAGACCCCGCACAACCTTGGAAAGAAGTTGCGATGCCTTCGAAGCGAAAGATCACAACCACCGCCCCCTCCACCACTTCCGAGGCCGACAATCCCAATGCCACTGACGCGAGTCCTGCCACATCCAGCGTCGCTGCCCCCGCCAAGCGACAACGGGTCTCGAGGGCCTGTGACCAGTGTCGCGCTGCGCGGGAGAAGTGCGACGGCATCCAGCCGCTGTGCTTCCCCTGCGTCTCCCAGAACCGTCCATGCACCTACGCCGCCAACCCCAAGAAGAGGGGCGTCCAGACCGGGTACATCAAGACCTTGGAGGTAGCCTTGGCATGGTTGTTCGAGAAGGTCCCCGGCTGCGAGGAGGCTATTGAGAATCTGTTGCTGCACGAGGGCGGTCAGGGCCAGAATCTGCTCGTGGGCAAGGACTCGGATAAGGCCAATCGGCTGCACAAGCGGTGGAGGCGGAGCAAGGTACACAAGGAGATTGACCGCATCTTGTCCGGCGGCGATGCAGCGCAGTCGCGGGTGGACAAGTCGTCGCCTTCTGACGACGAGGAAAGCGAGATTGGGCTCAGCCAGAGGACGCCCCGGACGCTCCAGGGCTCGACGCCTGCGCAGGGTGCCTCGCTTTCTGCCAATGGCCTCTCCTCGAGACCTGCCGACGGTTCGAACCGGCCAAGGACGGTGCCCAACATCATCAGGCTACCCTCGAATCACTGGAGGCTGGTCGACATCTACTTCGGCTATACCCATTGCTGGTACCCCATCTTGGAGAAGCAGGACCTCCTGAAGACGGTCTATTTATACCCAGAAACTGGCCTCGATATCCAGCAGCTGGTCCCTGCCTCTGCTGCTCATGCTGAGCTCTGGGCTGCCATGGCTTTGGCTGCCTACCAGGATGCCGCGAGTGCGAACCCGAACTCAGTTACACCCACTGAGAACCCATCTCTCTGCCCGGATGACATATACAACATCGCGAGAAGGTTGGTGCCTTCGGAGGACGGGGACTTTGAGATCCAGCATGCAAGAGCACTGTTGCTTTTAGCACTCATCAATGTTGGGAAAGGAAGGAAGACCTGTGCCTGGATTTTGGTCGGCCTCGCACACCGCATTGCCCTAGATGTGTCTGAGCTCCACAGCAACGACGAGCGATCCTCGAGGAGGGCCACAGCAGTGCTGATGGGATGCTACATTCTCGACACTCTCATTTCGGTGCATCGAAGAGGCATGCCAAGTCTCGAGACCGCGGGAATCATCGAGGGCATGAGCATACCCGAAGACAATCTGGACGAGTGGCAACCGTGGGCACCGTGTGAAGGATTCGGTCCCAGTTCCCGCATGTCCTCACGCAGTCCAGCATACTCCCTGACCACGTTTAACCAGTTGTACGACGTTTTTAAGTTCACGAGGAAACGAACACTGCAGAGACAGAACGGTCTTCTGCCTACAGAGCACCCCTCCGAGGCTGTGATGTTCTTGCACCAGACGATTAAGCCTCGCCTCCCTTTTGCCAGCTTCATCGTCTCGAGAGATTCCAGCTCAGTCACCATACCGTCTGCTTATGTCCTGCGGATACTGTTTCTGTGGGTGGGTGCGATCCTCGACTCCACCGACGAGTCGCCATGCACCTTGATTCTGGAGTCAGTCGATCAATACCTGGCCCAGTTCGGCGCTTGTGGCTCCCCGCCTTTCTTTTCCAGCTGCTTGACCATGATGCGCCAGCATCGTAGTTTCAACGACCTCCGTCCACAGAGCAGGGATAGATGGCAGATTGTCCAGGACACGTTGATGTCCATCTGGATGCCTTCCAAAAACGATTCAGTCCGTCCTGCATCAGCCATGTCGAAGGTGACTGGTGCCTCTGACATACCCATGGCTTCCTCGTCCACACATACCGTCACGAGTCTTACCACCCGAACACCGTCCGACATCTTCCCAGCGGGCAACGCTCTCCGGACCCCTACCCTCCTGCCAAAGCAATATCCACCGCAGCCCAACGCGCCATTCATGATGGGCACCTTCTCTTCATCTAAGCCCCCCCTCGACCCGCAGGGCCTCAATCCCAGCGCCGCAGCAGCAGGCACCGGCGGCATGAACATGCTCGACGCCCCCAACATAATGCACGGTGGCCCTGGCCCCCGGGGGACAGGGGCCCTGCAACCTGGCGGGAGACCAGTTGGAAATATCATGCACCACCGCGAGAGCTTTAGCGCGGGCTCACTGGACTACGACGCGCTGTTGGACGACCTCTCGTCGATAGATTACATCGACCGGGTGGATGCAGACCCGCTGTTCATGGCGAATCTGGGGTTTGCGCCGGGCTGTGACATATCGGAGGTTATGAGTCGGGAGTTCGGGGCTATATAAAAGAGCTTGATTGAGAAAAAGCATTTGTGGACTGCGTGCGTGCACATGCTAATTAGTCTGTATATGGCCAGTATGACATGCTGGACAATGAACGAGCTGGCGAGCGTGATGTGACTCAAGATGAAACTGGTATCGTGTATTCGTGACTTCGTGTGGGCGGGCTTTTGCTGCTTTTCCCGACCAGGGGAGGGAGAGGAGAGGAAGGCTGTGCTGAGGGGTGCCGTGAACGAATACGCTGGAGTCGTACGAAGAAGCTACGCGGCGCTTCCCTTTGATACTTTCACCTAGGTCGTCACAACTAAACAGACGTCCCTGCATCAGTCACCGTTGTGTGCGATGTGCCAACGAGAAACCATACGAGCAGGCTTGTAGGAGCCGACAGCGAGGCGGTGAGCGTAGCCTGGTAGGTAGGAGAGAAGGGGGGGAGGCCTACAGGACGATCAAGAAGGGGGGATTGCCTGCCAACATGCAACTGACAAGTGATCCAACCTCGTAGAGTGTGAGTACATCAGGTCTTGTCAGCATAGAAGACCATTTCTTGCCAACTGCTGGTTCATATGGTGCAGGTTTTCTGCACGATAGCGCCATTCCATTCAGACTGCCAGCAGTCACCGGCACGAAAGCAGCGCCCCCTCCCCCTCCGCTTCTTTCACATTCGAATTTCAAGGAAAGTTGCGCCTTGTACGTACTTACGCCCTGCCCATTCTTTCACCCAAAAGGGAAGCGTCGTATATACTGTGTCTGGCCACCTGCAGTTTGTGCATAGGTTTGGGGACCGTGAATCGCCGTCGGGTCCTCTTATCATCCTAGGATATCTCTATAGGGATCATCACTGTCTACTTTGTTGCTAGATAAACTCTTGTGGGGAACTGTAGGATAATCGTTTTGGACCTCGGGAGATGGATGATCTTTTTTGGAATATCTTGCGAATTCGTCTGATATAAGCTCACTGCAGAGAGAGAGAGAGAGACAGAGAGAGAGAGAGTTTGGCTCGACCGTTTCGTTTGGATGTAACTGTTAACCTTTTCCCCGACGACGCACGTGGAAGATAGTAGTATCTTGCGTGCTCCTTAGACGCAGCGGTCCCCTCATGGCTAACCCTTACCTGCCTGCGTATTTACCTAGGGGCGTATTCAATCCTAGTTGGGCAGGGTATGAGACACGGATCCCATATCACGGTAGAATTAAGTATACCTAGTTGATTTTGTTCTATCCCGGATGATGAACTACCGGCTACCTGGAACCGGCTGGTCCAGGTCTTGCCTCAGAAGTCGGCTATCATCCTACCTAAACTTACCATCACGTCGTGCACTCCTTCCGTTGTCCGTCACACCAGACTGCTACCTAGGTAGGTTACCTAGGTAGGACGCTCGGCAAATCTGTACACCACACTCGTTTTCGCACTACTCCTTCAGAGGAAACTTGAGATGAAACTTAGAGGTTGCCAGGTTTCGGGGTTGGAATCCCGAGACTTGGTGTTGAGATTGTCGTTGGAAAATGGGCTGCACCGTGGATGAAGGCCCACCCAGCCTGAGCTGATGATGAGCAACCGATAACAGCGATGGGATATTGCGTATCCGGAAAGCGACGTGGGCTGGGGAGACAGGTGAACGTGAGAGACCCGGAAGAGGAGAGAGAGAGGGCTGAACAGTAGGCAGACGGACCGTCATCCGGTGGCTTCGCATGCACGTAGAGCGATAACCCAGGTGCCGTGGATCGTGGGATGTTAGACTCCGGCCTGACCCGCCGCCACCTCAGGCATGACCCCATAACTGGCCAGTCTCACGCGTCTCCTCTCCCCTGCAGCTGCGTTCGGACCGGACTTTTAAGGAGTGGGTCCCTCTCAGGCCGATGCCTCTCGGCCGAGGAGACAAGTTTTCGGCCTCGTCAAGCAGGTACTTTGTACGTCCAAACAAAGTCACTAAACGCGCAAGGTTCCAAGTGGCAGATGACATGTCTCAGGCACAGCAACAGACAAACCGACAGACAGACTGACAGACAGACACTGGCTAAAGTCAAGCTTCTTTTGCAGCAGCCACGAAGTATGCCGCCGCGGGCCGGACTGCGCAGCAGCTCGTCGTCCTCAAGACATCTCATCTGCTGGTGATGCAGTCAGACGGGGCAGACCCGAACAGCATCCTGACTCGCTGGATTCCCCTCATTTCCGACGTGCCAGGTTCTCAATCTGACCATGGGGGTCCGTCGACATGTTGAGCATATCTGGGGGAGGTTGCTGCTAGCGGCTGTCATTTAAAAGTACGGAGATTTTGTATTTTGTGCTTTGTAATTACTGGTGATTGCCGCTAACCTGATTTGTTAGTAGGATGATTATATCTATGCTCAGATAGGCTAGCTCGAGCTAGTCATCAGGGTTAGGGCTTGCAGCCGACTACCCCCCGGGCCCCCCCTCCCCTCCTGAACAAACATCGAGAATACAGGTCAGAAGTATAAAACAGATACGGCTTTCGACGGTATTTGCAAACACCATGATGAGGGCCGTCATACTGTATTTAGTCATTGCTATTACGAATCGCTAGGTCCGGCTGCTGTTCGACCCACTGCCAGTGGAACTCGAGTTTTGACGGCAGGGTCTCGGAGGTTTATTTGGATCCGATATTGGTCAACGGAGCACACTATCACCTGTATGGGCGCCCACATTGGCGCAGCTCATGATAGTGTAGCATGGCATCCCCCTGGCACATGCTTACTGTGGTACATGGCAAAGTACGCACGGTCAATAGGGATGAAATCTTGCAAGCTGGATGATTCCATGATCATCAACGTCAGCTCGTCCAAAGCCTGTGGCTCCATCAACTGCTTCTTCCCAAAACCGGCCTCTTCAGCTCTGCGGCGCCATTGGCCAACCACCGGGCTCATCAGCATGCGGGCGTGAAGCTGCAGAGGTCCAGGATCACCCTTCGTCAGACGAACTCTGTCGAACCTCGGAACTGTCTGACGGTCTGCATGGAGCTAAAGCACGACAAAGAAGCCGCCACGGACGTCAGACATGGCAGTCAGCGAGCAGAATCCGACGCGATCACGTACGGTGTAGTCGGCGAGACCCGTGCCTGTGTCGTCCAGCAAAGACAGCAGTCAGCAACGACAGCAGTCAGCAAAGACAGCCGTCAGCAAAGACAGCCGTCAGCAAAGACAGCAGACAGTAAAGAACAGGACCAATGGCTGATTGGACGGCGCCAAGGCTGACGATGCGGCAACCACTCCAGTTGAGAAGTGACCCGACGATGCTGTTGGCTGGCTGCTGGCTGGCTGACGGATGCCTTTGTCATTCTCTGACTTTCCCCCCCGCCCTGTCAGCTGTCAAGCTGTGCAACAGAGAGAGCCTTGCACGCATGGTGGGTGTCACAGCTGGACAATCCTGCAGTGCAGTCGTCGTGGTTTCACCCAGGACAAGATCGCCGCACACAAAAACACTCCCTTCAAACTTCAAGGTGCCTGATCGGGTTGGGAATCCGGGCAAGTCTACTACTCTGAGGGCACACCGAATGCTACAATACCTACAAAGTGCCTCTCTTCTCTGGTCCCTGCCAAAGGCCGCAGCAGCAGCGTCTTGCTACCGTGGTACGGCACACATTCTCCGCGACCCTCGGGCCAGGTTCAGCCTCCTCCAGAGCCAACAGCGACGACTCGGCTCACGGGGCCGCTGCGTCCATCTGATCCAGAGTCCCTTTCACGCATATTGATCGCACTGGAATCGTCCAACAAGGTCACGATACGGCCTTTCTTTGACCGCGTACACAGTAACACAGTAACTGGTGCCTCCCACACCGACGTCTACACTAGAACGCCATTCCTAAGGTTCACGAACCTTATCCGCTCGCTTCCGGGGATTATCGCGGGACCCCTGCCCCCTTTTCGGCGGCAGCCTGCAGCCTGTGGAATTAGCTACGCAACTCGGGCAGCTCGAATGCCCCCCCCCCACACGGCACCAGCTCCTATATGGCATGTAGCCTTATCAGTGTGCAGCATACCCCTTGCTGCATACACAAAAGCTTCCCGCCACCCGAAGCACCTCTACTAGTGTAGGATTGCTGGAAATTTGGCTCTCTGTCTCGGTGACCATTGAGACCACTGAATCGGTCCAACAAGCACGTGTTTTCTGTCCTTCCGCCAAGATCAGTGGACTGGACGTGGAGAAGCAATGGTCGTCCGTCCAGCAGGCGCGAGGGAAAAGAAAAGAGGACCACATCGACAGGTCGAGTCTGAAGAAAAAGAAAAAAAAGCAATCCTAAATTTGTTGACCCTCGAAAGCCGTGTAACATATCCTCGACCATTACCAGTCCGCCTCCCCGCTCTCTTTGTTTCATTTCCGCCTTCACCCGGACTTGGGAGACGAATTTTCCTCGTCCCCATCTGCCAGTGCCCATCAACGTCGTCGCTCCCTCCCCCCCCCTTTTTTTCAGCGGTCAGTCGTGCCTCTTCTTGCAGGCGAGAATCAACCGGCCTTCCCTTCTGGACGGACTCGCACCACACTTGCGTCCCAAGCCTCCGGATATTGTCTGCGCCAAGGGTAGTAGTAGAAGGATCACGGCCCAGCCCATATATCGTCCGCGCGTTCAGATTGTGCCAACTGTCAAAGGAACCAGCCCAGCCAGGATCCAACGTCCGGAAGCGTCGCCGGCGCCCCGTCATCCGGCGTGGGACTCCACATCACTCATATCAACGGTCGATCGTCACGTGGGCCCAATTCAAAAAAGACATTGGACAGGCAGCCTGATCAACCTTTCCCCTTCCCGGAACGGTTTTTTTCTTTTTTTTTCTTTCGCTCACGACTTCCACCATGTCGGGACGCAGTGCGCACGTGCGCAAAAAGATCACCGAGACCAAGATCAAGCCGGGCCAGGACGAGACATACGTCGTTACTGAGCTCCCTGTCCCTTCCCATGGGCAGCAAGGGCAACATGTGGCAGGCTTTGGGAGTGCCGGCGACCGTCATCCGAGATTTTCGGACTCGGCGAGGGACACCGATGTGGTCTCACCGTCAGGGAGCCAGAGAAGCGACAGCCTGGATGGGAGGAGGCTGGAAGGCAATCCCATCCGGCCCTTGGACGACTTCGCCTATGCGCGAGCTAGGAAACCTACCATCAAGGCGGAGGATATGTCTGGGATCACGAAATCAGGAGTCAGGAGCGCTTACGACAAGAAGAGCGAGGAGTTTCGCAAGGGTCTCTCGAAGGCGTTCGGATTTGGGAACAAGAAAGGCAAACGAGATATGGTCGAGGAGAACGAAGCTAGACCAGAGTCAGCAAGAACAGTGCGACCCAATACCCGGAGGGCTGGTGGCCCGTTTCCCGGCGAGCACGGTCAGTCCGCGCACCGTGGCTCTTCCCACCAGATATATGAGCTTCCAGGGGACGCGTCTGCCGGACCGCCTGCCTTGCCACCGCCCAATACACACTTGCCTCCATTGCCGTCAGAACCCCAGGTGAGGCGCTGGATAGGTACAGGAAGATCCGTTCAACGCTGGAACAAGTTGCGGAAAGACCCGGAACTCTGGGATCCCAACGGCGATGTTCTCATCTACCTATGTAGCAAAGGGCAGAATCAGAGGCCCGACCCGTCTTTCCGACTATCGTCGCATATCATAGAAGCCACCGATTCTCGACATCTCATCACGATGCTTCGTGAAGGTGCGCTGGAAGACGGCGCGTTCCTCCCACCATCACCTGGCACGCCGGCGCCGTTGAGTCCAGGACAGAACATGGCGTCAGTAGCCCCACCCTGCTTGCTCTTGGGTCAGTTCTAAAGTGGGACACCTAACTAACACCGTACTCCTAGTCTTCCACCTTTCACATACCTATCCGATGACACCAGTGCTGCAGCAGATGGCCAGACCAGCTACGAGCTGTACTTCCCGCCACCCTCCAATGCGAGCAAGCTCGATCAGCTAAGACACCAACTCACGACCCGGAATGTGTTCGCCGTTCTCTGCCATGTGTCATTGGTGGGGCTCTCTCTCCACCAGGCCCTGTCGGATCTTCTCGCACGACTAGAAGAGTATGTGCCCCAGCGACAGGCCGACAACGTACTCACGATCATGAGCTACCTAAGTGCGCGAGGCATCGACGATGTGCGCAACGATGGCGAAACAGCCATGGGTCTCCTGGCGTGGTCGGAAGACCCGAAAGTCCGCTGGGAAGAAGCCTGGCGGGAAGCTTTCGTCCATGCGGCAGGACTCTACGGGACCAGCCGTGGAAGGTCGTTGATGGAATCTTCACCCGACTTCAAGAACGTCAGTCCCATCACCCGTGCGCTCCTGGAAAGGGCAAGCCTGGAGATGCAGTTACGAGTGCAGGCTGCCGAGGAGCGACTGACTGCCTTCTCCTTTGCGGACATGTGGCCGCCGTCGACCTCCTCCGTAGTGTCCTCCTTTCCCGGCGCACTCGTGCCGAGTCCTGCCAAGGATGCTGCCGACCGGTTGCAGCGATTCTTGTTGGAGCACTACCGCAACGTCTTCGGCGGCCGCTGGCCTCCGCCACCCGCTTCGAATCGGGCTTCGCAGGTGTCACTGGCGGACGCGGACGAGCCAATCTGGCTGACACGGACCGTGACGCAGACACTGCAGAAGGATTTTGGGGCCCTGTACGACTATCTGGTGAACCGCGACATCGTCTGGGATATGTCAGAGGCCCGGCCTTCGCGAAAGTGGCTCATGGTGTCGGAGAGCGGGAACAAGGCATTCGACGCCGACACGACGGATCTGCCCATGATGGACATACTGATCGAGTTCGACAACAGGCAGCGGTTTCCTCACATCCCACATCCTTATCCGATGGTCCCCGAATCTATCCCTGCGCAGTCAGCCTCGCCCGCAACAGCCAGCTCGGTGAGCAGTCCAGTCAACTCCAGCAATGCTGGCAGCACAAGCTTTCTGAAGCGGAGGGGAACCCGCACCGAATCCGAAGCAGCACCGGCGAGCACTCATCGCGCAGCGGCCATGGAACGCCGCATCCAGCTTGCCTATACCGAGTCAACAAACATCTACGTCCTCGGCAGCGACTTCACACAATCCGATCTCATCGACGCGTTCGTCAAATTCGAGAAGACCGACCGCATAGGCGAGGTCGACCCGAGCCTTGCCCGGCGCGCCCGCTGGGTGCTCATCTACGGCATCCTCCAAACCCTCGCCAGCGTCTCAGTGGACGCGCCCAACGTGCGCTACCGCGACGGCGTGGCTTACCACCTCTCCCCGCAGCTCAAAGGCGCGCGTCTCCCACCCTGGAGCAAGAAACCCAAGCACGCGGGCACCTCTAGCCACCACTACATAGAAGCGGCGCACGAGCTCTCGCACTGCTGGACGGCGCCGCAGCTGTGGACGGCCAGCAACACGTCCGCGAGCAGCGAGGACGACGACGCCATGCCGCCGGTGCCGACCGGCGCGAGCTCGCCGCTCCTGTCCCTCGACCAGGAGCGTCTCGGCTTCCCCTACCCGACGCCGCTCGCGTTCTCCTCCAGCCGCAGCGCCGCGGGCAGCACCGCGCCGACGGAGAGCGACACCGGGTCGGTGCCGACGTGGCTGCATAGCGCGTCGAGCCAGAGCACCACGCGCGCGACCACGCCGGCCACCTCGACGCACCCGGTCAGCCCCGTCCTGACCCGCAGCAAGACGAGCCAGTTCAGCCCGACCAGCGGCGGCTCGTCGTCGCGTGCGCGCATCGCCTCGGGCGACAGCGAGTGGAGCCCTGTGCGGCATGCAGATACGGTGTCGGAGAGGACGCGGCGGGATGTCTCGGCGGCATCGGAGGCGGGATCGTCGGTGTCGTCGTCGAACAATAACAATAACAACAACAATAATCATAATAGCAGGGCGGGGCGGAAGCGGCGGAAGAATGTTGGGGACTTGTTGGGGATGGATGGGCTTGTTGGGGATGATGATGGGGCGGAGCCCAATCGGAGCCGGACGAGGAGTCCGACTGTTGCGCAGGAACGGGCGCGGGAGCGGGAGCGGGAGCGGGAGGGTAGTGTGGGTCCGTTCGGAGGGTGGGAGGAGTATGATGATCTGGAAGAGGTGGGGGGTGACGATAGGGCGAAGATGGCGGTGGATGATAGGCCGCTGTTGAGTGTGCGCCTGAGTGGGATGAGTAGTCTGGGCGTGGACCCGGTAATTCGGGATTTTGATGCATTAGGGGTGGATGATATCATGCCTTGATGGGCTTGGCTGGAGGGTGATCGGGACGGAGAGGTTGAATGAGATGGGTCTGCGGGTTGGACCGAGTCATGGGGAACGAAGGCGTGGATTGGTGCGTGTCGGATGGGTTGGCATGGTAGGATTCTATATGTGTCCGGCGATATTGGAGTATTCATATCGGGTGGAAGCCTGGCCTCGATTACCTAAGGCATACGACGCGCGGGTGCAATGCCGTACGCCTTCGTTGTAGTCACAATACGGATTGCGGCATCTCTGTGGTGGCCGAGTTCGTGGTGAAGTGTCCGTCCGTTCGTTGTCCGTTCGTTGTCCCTTCGGAGTGGTACGGAGAATGATATGACAGCAGGTGTCACGTGACGCGGGTCGAGGTTAGAATCGCACATGGCACATGGCACATGGCACACACATGGCATCGTTGGACTCACGGTGTCACTGTTAAGCATGTTCTTGTCCTCCAAGCCCCCGCGTGCTGATGTCTCAGTGGTGTCCCGGGGCGCACTATTTTAGACCAGGCACTTTCAAGCCTGCGAGGTACCGGGCGGTAACGGGGACGCGTCCCGTCGGAGCGTGCCGCCTTTTGGCAGCGGATTCCATGTTAGATGATTGATGGGAGCAAGGACTGGCCAATAGCTAGCTGCTCACAGTCGTTGTCGTTGTCGTTGTCGTTCACTGTTGGGCATCCGACTTCCAATAAGTGCGTATAGTGGACGCCTGCAGGAAGGGGGTTCGCGTGGATATCATGTATGTGGACTTGAGCACGCTGATGACGTACAGCGTAGCAGCAGCAGGATCTCGACGATCTCTGTTTCAGAGCACTTGATTGGGAGAACGGATTGGTCTTTTTGAGAAAAGGAAAGTAAAATCCAGGTTTTTTGGGGGGGGAAGGGGGTTAAGTTGCCATGAGTACGGCCCGCAATTCCATCACCCACCCAAGCAGAGGAAGAAGTCGAGATGCCGAATTTAGTAACGCAGGGATATCCCAGACTCGAGACCCCCAGCCTCCCGCGATGTCAAGCTAATGGGGCGCCTAGTGGGGCGAGCCGGGGTGTCGGGGGGAAGCTTGGATCACGATACCAGCCCCGCGGATTTTGGTGAAGGTGACGACGATGGAAGGAAGGAACGTCATTGCGTGTTTTATGAATCAAACTGAGATCCTGGCAATAGGTACCTACCTAGGTACGCACAGGTTTGGCCACAGAGAGAATTGTACCAAAGTATTCAGTTGACTGTAAAATCGCGAATGTGCCAGAGAATGGCCCGTCCGTTGTTTCCCCAGGTTTCCCAGGCTTACCGAGTCCAAAAGAGCAGTTTCCATGGCGATCGGACGACGTCATTCAGCAGGGATCAAGCTTGACTCGGTGACAATATCACCAAGGCCTCATCGGTTGGTTGCACCTCGCCCTGGGCTGGAGGCTGACCGTTACTGTAGCCTGCAGGTGTGCTT
>MUZH01003951.1:0-31714 GCA_003012965.1 Juglanconis oblonga | reverse complement strand
CTGCTTGTGGTCAGCTCTCGATCCGCCTGAGTCAAACAATTGGGATTGTGTTTCGTACATGCTTGATTGCGACCGTCTCGCCCGTCGCCCGCTCGATGCCTTTGTAAACGACACCGAAGCTACCACCTATGGGAGGGGTCGGATCAGCTGAATGCCCTCATGGATTGTAATAAAATCGGAGAAGATGTCGGAGAACATACGGCCCAGCTCCTCCAGCACCTCATAGTGGCTTGCGATATCCTCCTCAGCCATGGTGATGCTGATCGTCTTGTCTTTTCGGAGGTGATGGGGCTGGTGACGTCTGAGTGGATCGTGGTGGTGCTGGCAGACCAGACCGCCTTTGTACTGGCAAGGCAGCAGCAACTATGGGAACTTGGGCACCACGGACAGCCACCTCCCACCAGGATTGGAAGGGGAGGAAAAAAAGTAATTCACAGAGACAGCAAGAACAATGTCTCGGGATGTGGTGAGGCTCTGGTGGTTTGGGATGACCTTTGCAGCTGAGAAAGTTTGATGTTGCAAATCAGAAGTGGCCGTGGGCGGTTTGTTTGAATTGCTTGGTTGGTGGGGCGACGGATCCAATGATGGGCGAATTGACAGCGCAGGGTGGACCTCAAGCTTGGACCAGCTTGGACCACCACACGGATGCTAGCTAAAGATAGCCACACTGGGGCACTGGGGACACCTGGGGCGGTCCCTTGTCAAGATGGGGAAACGAATTCGAAGCTTTGTCCAAGTCAATCTGTGGTGTGCTTGGTCCTCCCAAGGTCCTGGAATGACCATTCATGGTGAAGCTTGTGCACAAACAAGAGAGTGCCATCACAGGCCAGAGGGAAAGAAGGTGCAGAGAAGAGTAAGGGCACATATGCAGGCTTTATAACCCAGGCACTTCCTGATTCATAAAGCCTGCTTGTTGCTGTACCGCCCACCCAGTAGCGCTGTAGTGTACTTGTACCATAGTAGCTGCATTCCACATTCCGCATTTGCAGTCTGCGCCACTGCAGCCAATGGCCTCACCTGGCGCTATCCAGAGTATCCACATCTGTCCTGCCTGGGCACCTGGCAAACAACCAGATGGATTGACGATGGTGGATATGATGGATGTGATGGAGACACATCCCTTGCATATGCTGGAGACGACAAACTACATATGTACAATACAAGAGATGTCACATGGGCACAGCAGCCTTCTGAACACGTCGGGTGGAGACACAGCAGTATGCATTACATAGTACACAGTACTTAGTCACCTCATCCAAGGGTGTGGTTGAAATGCCAAGATCACGAAGAGTTATGCTTACTATGACAATGTCTGTGTGATGGGAAATCTGATAATGCCATTCTCCGCGCGCAGACACAACTGAGTCATGAAAACCACCTACCTGGTAACATATTAATTTGAGCCCCAGCATCCCCCCAAGGCATACATGTGTGCAACATGCAAGTAGCCAACCTCATTGCCATGGTCCCTGGTTTTCGCTTAGCTGGGAGGCTCGAATGGGAATAGGTTGCTCCATCGTGGCTTGTGACATCACACCCCGGAAGTGTAGAGAATATCAACAAGCCCCTCTATCTTCGATAATTGCCACGACAACAAAGCAGAGGTTCTAGGCTTACACAGTACTAGCGTCTCACTCTGGGATCCACTGGGGCTGAACTGGGGGACATCTGGGGCACTAGCGCGTCAGGGATCTGCCAGCCAGAGATCCGCCAGCCAGGGATCCGCCAGCCAGCCTAATGTTTATGATCGGAATCTCGTCACCTCGTCTCAGTCACTTCAGTCGGCAGTCTGCATGCAGTCTGCGGTTGCGAGCATTGCATTTGCACACACGCGCATGTCGGCCACACCTAGCAAGCTCCTCAACAAACCATCCTGCCACTCCAAGCACACCATAGTATGCTCACCATCCAATTCTTACCCTTCGTCTGAGCCACCCGTTCCATCTCATCCAGCTCCTGCCAAAGAAAAAATCTCCAACTTCCCAGCCACCATCATAACCTACAGCCCCCGGCCGGACAAACTGGTTGCTACCGCCCCACCACCGTCCACCACCGTCCACCACCGTCTCCGTCTCAAGAGCTGGACCTGTCTACACCGTGTCGGTCATCCAACTTTCGTTGACTGCGGCTTAAGATGCTGTCCAATCGGTCGATCCAACACTAGAACAACACCTCCCAACTCTCCATCGCGTGTTGGAAGCTCTCTGGGCCTCGAACAAGAGAACAAGATGGTTCCCCCGCCACCATCTATTCCTACGCGCTTCCCTTGCTGGTGCAGGGCCGTATACTCGTACGGAGGAGAGGTGTGTTGACGACCGCGATCCCCCCCCCTCCCCCCAATAGCCTGGCTTTTTGTTTCTTGCTTGCCGCTGCCAGGCCTTACTGACGCGACGAAACTTCCAGTCAAAGCGAGATCTTGGTTTCATAGAAGGCGATCTGATAGAATGCCTCAACGCCGGCGACGGCTCATGGTGGACGGGCAGGTTGCGACGGGATAGGAGAGCGGTCGGCCTGTTTCCATCCAACTTTGTCGAGGTCCTCCCCGACGATTTCCGCCCCGTGAGCCGATCTGTCAGTCCCTTACCGCAGCCAAACAACACGCCTCCTCAGAGCCAACCCTCCAAATCCAAGACCTTTCGAAAACCATTCGAGGCCTACGCCAAAGCGCCACACTACACCACCGCAAAACAGCCCGAGGTCCTCAGAGAGAGCCCGGTCCGGGCGAGGGAGTCTTCAAGGGTGAGGGAATCGTCAACAGTGAGAGATGTCTCAAGGGTGAGAGAGTCTTCGAGGGTGAGAGAGTCTTCGAGGGTTAGGGATACTTCAACGAGAGATACTTCCACAACACCAACGCCCTTCACGCCAAGCCACAATCGGAGCATTCAGGAAGACAGAGGAAGAATACATACACCACAGGCCCAGGTCCGAGGCATGCATGACGCCATGACGAGAATACGAACGCCGCTGAGCTACGGCCAAGGGTCTAGAGCACCCTCACCGGCTCCGTCTTTCAACTCACAACTCCAACCACAGTACATACCTCAGTTCGATGATCAAGACGACGCCCCGCCACCACCGCCCCCTCATCGACATGTCGGCGTCTCACGACATGGCTCTAGCCTTTCCTATGACAGCCAGATACAACAGAGGTCCGGAGACGTCAGTAGGCACGGCTCACAACTTTCTTACGACTCCAGAATATCACACGATTTGGGCAGACACGGCTCTCATGCCTCGTACGACAGCAGGATGTCAAATGACCTTAGCCGGCATGGCTCTCACGCCTCCTACGACAGCCGCATGCAACCAGACCTCAGCAGGCACGAATCTCATGCTTCGTATGACGGCCGAGGCGACTATGAACCCTACCGACGCCCCGCGGCGGTGAACGATCCGATGACTGGATATCACACTCCTCGAGCACACTCACCGAGCCCTTCTCACGCCGGGTCGGGTCTGAACATGACCCCTTCGCCGTTGAGAGAAGCCATGGACGGAGTGATGGAGCAGCTGGACGCCCTGGGAGTGTCGCGTGAGCCGGATCCGGAGCCTGAGTCCCCGGAGGTCCCGCTGGATCCATGGTCACCCGAGTCTTTTGACCTGGTCAACCAGAAGTCAAGAAGGAAGAGGAAAGAACCGGTCCGGCCCCAGACATCTCTGGCACTGACGCACGGCGACTCGGGATATGGTACTGGGAGCGGTGCTTCATCACGGGATCACACGAACTCAGGTGGCTATGGTCAGGATGGTCGGCCACCAGAGTTGAACACGTATGTGCAGCGGATGGAGTCGAGTTTGCAAGATATGCATGCCCACAACAATGTGAGCATGGCCGGCGAAGACGAAGATGACGAGGCTCCTCCTCCACCTCCTAAGGGGAGGGTGTTCGAGAGACCAAAATCATCCATGGACACACGTGCTGACGGCTCGGACCGCAGGCTTCGACAAAAGCGGTCCACATACGACGTTGGGAAGATGTTGGGCCGAACCTTCACCACCAAGACGAACTCGACGAGCGGGTCATCCAAGACGAACAGCAGTTCGGCTACGCAGAGCACGAATCGGAGTCTGATGAGCGGCGTATCGGCCGGAGGTATCAGTGCGACCAGCGCAGGGAGTATGGCTCGCAAGAATAGGGATCGCGCCCAAAGTGCGCTCGGGATACATGACCTCGGCCTCGACCGACCAGAGACTCCATTCACCGGAGTCAGCTACCACAGCAGCCATGCTTCAGAAGCTTTTGTACGGCCCAAGTCTCAAGCAGGCTTCGCTGATGATCCGATGGGGAACCTCGGTGGACTAGCACCACCCACCCCCAAGAAGCGTAACTTCTTCAAGAAGCTCATGGATACGGCCAAGACGGGCGTTGCGAGCGGACGAAGCAACTTCGCGATGAGCGGTACCAGCTCCTTGCAGTCTCTGCAGGCCTCGCCTATGCCACCAAGCATGCCAGATGGAATTAATGCCATGTCATCGACATCCGTTGGATTTTCCAGCTCCATGGGTCACAAGGATCCTGCTCGAGAAATGGGAATGGCCGCTGGTACTGACTGGGTTCAAGTTCGCCGTGATGTGAACCGATCCAATACCTTGAGCCGCAACGAGAGGAATGAGAGAAGGGATAGATGTCTGATGCTGGACTACCCTGCCCTTGATCCGGTTGATGAGCTCTACAGCAGCATCGAGGGTGATGAGGGCATAGACGGCTTGCCGATTCGCAACCCGACGGACTACCAAGTTATCAATTTCATGAATGTCGACAAGAATTCTCGCTTCATCAAGAGTCTCCCACCTATGACGACGGCGATCACTTTGGCGACGACATATGTGTGTAGACCATACCGCAGCGATGTCCAGCGGTTGCGGGCGATCTATACCTGGGTTGCTGAGGTCATCTGCTGGGAGGAGGATATCGAGGGTATCGGCAAAGTCGACACTCGCCGTGTCATCCAACAGAAGCGAGCTTGTGCGGAGGAGTATGCAGTCCTGGTGATGGAGATGTGCGGTGCTGTAGGACTCCACTGCGAGGTCGTACGAGGCTACCTCAAGACGCCTGGTGAGATTCCAGAGACCAATATGCTGCCTCGACCGAACCACTGGTGGAATGCTGTCTTGGTCGATGGCGAATGGCGCATGATGGACTGCTGCCTTGGAAGCTCGTCCAACCCAAAGCGCTCTCTGTACTCTTGTGTCGGCACTGGCTCAGCAGATTTCTGGTACTTTCTCACTCGTCCATCAGAACTTTGCTGGACGCATATGCCAGAGCACCACGAGCAGCAGCACCTCTGTCCTCCAGTTGCCCATGAGATATTGCTGAACCTACCTTGCGCCTGCCCACCTTACTTCATCAACGATCTGAATATGGTCGACTACAATACGTCCCTTACCCGCATCGAAGACCTCGAGATGGTCCACGTCAAGTTCAACGTACCAGCCGACGTTGAGATCGCTGCAGAAGTCGAAACACGTGCTCTAAGCCGGGACTCAGATGGTGATTTCTTCGAGAGCGGCGACACGATCAAGAAGCGCGCACTCGCCCAATGCGAGTGGTTCAGCGGCACGAAGCGCTACACGGTCAAGGCCCTCCTGCCCGGCGACGAGGGACACGGCACGCTCAAGGTATACGCCGGCAAGCGGGGTCTCATGCACAGCATCAAGGATATCCCCCACCCGATGGCCTTCGCGATCCCGATCATCCACACTGGCGAGAACCCAGCCTACGAGTTCGTCACCCGTCATCCGACGCCCCACGCGCAGCGCCATGACATCTACGTCGTCCAGCCACAGTGCCAGCGCCTCGCGCTCAACAACACTTTTGTTTTCGCCATCCGGCAGCACCCGTCCTCCTCCGAGCCTGAGACGCCCCTCTCGAACCCGGGCAATGTTAGTCCCATCCCGTTCGCGCGGCCCGGCTCCGCCATGAGCATCTCGGCATCGTCGAATCCCAGCTCGTACACTGGTTCGGGCACGAGCAAGAAGCCTGCGAAGTTGGCGATCCAGACGCCGGGCGGCAAGATCCTGCGGCTTATGAGGAAGGAGGATCGCGGTCGTGGTATCGGGGTCGGGAGCTCCGCGAGGGGGATCGGCGGGGGTGAGGAGGTTAGTGATGGGGGCACATGGGAGACGATCATCAAGTGCTCAGAGAGAGGTGTGTGGAGGGGCCTCGTGCTGGCTGATCGCATCGCGAAGTGGTGCGTTTTCGCGGAGTGGCATTGTGTGGGCTGAGGCTCATGCACGGCGGTGCACTCGGCACTGTATGGCTCCCCTCGAGCGCACGACCACAGGTCAGAGGCCGTGTGTAATGACACAGAAATAAACGGCGATGGGAAATGGTGAGAGAAGCCATAATATCTGTCTGGGCTACTCTGGAGCATCCTGGAGAAATTTCTTTCGGTTGATGGTTTTGTTTTCAACATCAAGGCAGGCGTCTCGGGCGAGGCATGCATGTCAATGGGCGTTTATACCAAAGGATCATATGTCTTTGATCAAGACTTTTCCAGTGTGTCTCTTCAGGATTAGGAAGGGTGTGGGAACGGTACGGATGGAATGGCAGAGCAAGCGAGTTTAGCGGTATGGTTATAGGTCTTGAGAAAAGGAAGGGCCTTGACCGAGCGCCCGGGTGTATAAATAAAGATAATGGTACTTCGTCTGGTGCTGAGTCGAAGCGTACCGTGGTGACACCAGTAATGAGCGTAAGATGTTGCAGGCCCATTTTTGGGTTCCCTCCTTTTATCCCCTCCGGGGGGGGGTCCCAGGTCAGGTCACCCTAACCCTCAATGCTCGCCGATATTCGGTAACATAACAGACGTCGGCAATTGATGAGTTTGATATCCAGATGTCGTGATTTTGTTCCTCATCAGATTAATTGTGATCTCGTCAGCAACCTCGAGTTTCAGACGGCCGGATCTGGGGAAAAGAAGGCATCATCAGTCTTGTCACATCAACCCGCCAAGCACCGCATCACGTCCTCATATCGCGGCGTCATCGACATTGTTCTCATCGACAACTTCTCCTCCAGGACGAGAATGACTCAGTGCTCATTGCATTCTCAACCCCAGACTTAAGGCGACTGTCCATCATCTCATTCATTCCCCTTACCACTCTCTCGTTCATAGCCCCTCCCCTCCCCACGCCACGCCGCTCAATATGGCCACCAAACCCCCCTCGATAGAGGTCAACGACCTCACCTACACCTTCCAAGACTCGTCCCTCGGCGTGTCCAACATCACCCTCTCCCTCCCCCCACGCTCCCGCACCTGTCTCATCGGCGCCAACGGTGCAGGCAAGACCACTCTCCTCCGCCTCCTGGCCGGCAAGCGCATGGCGCCCTCGAACTCCATCTCCATCTCGGGCGTGGACCCGTTCAAGGACGGCCTCGAGGGCGTGACCTACCTCGGGCTGGAGTGGGTGCTCAACCCGATCGTGCGCACCGACATCGGCGTGGTGGAGCTGCTGCGGAGCGTGGGCGGCGACGCGTACCCGGAGCGGCGGGACGAGCTGGTGCAGGTCCTGGACATCGACACGGCGTGGCGCATGTCGGCGGTCAGCGACGGCGAGCGCCGCCGCGTGCAGCTCGCCATGGGCCTCGTGCGGCCCTGGACCGTGCTGCTGCTCGACGAGATCACCGTCGACCTCGACGTGCTGTCGCGCGCCGAGTTCCTCGCCTGGCTGAAGCGCGAGACTGAGACCCGCGACTGCACCATCGTCTACGCCACCCACATCCTCGACAACCTGGCCGGGTGGCCCACGCACCTGGTGCATATGCACATGGGCACGGTGAGGGAGTGGGGCGTGACGGATACCTTCCTCGCGAGGCTGGAGGGGGAGAGCAGCGGCAATTCGAGGCTGGGCCAGGTCGTGCTGGGGTGGCTGAGGGCGGATCTGAAGGATCGCGGACCGAGGAGTCAGAATCGCCGCGGGCCCGAGGGGAGGACGTATGGGATGGGCGGGACGCAGTTGGGCGGGTACGGGCTCGAGAGTAAGGATGGGAACAAGGGGGAGTAGGCTGTTGTTGCTGCTCGAGAATACGCGAAGGAAGGGGTGGGGGATGAGACGGTTTCACAACAAGCATGGCATGGAGTTCTGTGAGAGTTTCTTGTCTGTCTGGGCTGGCATTTTGGCATAAAATGGGGAGGGATTGGTTGGTTGTCAGGACTAGACCGCGCATTTAACATGGCGTTGGCGCAGACGGGTGTCTTTCAACATAGACTGGGAGGGAAAAGACGAGATGGCCTCAACAGTTGCCATTTCGGAGAGATCATTGATTGGGTCCAAGGGCGTTATCATCATCGACAACAGAGAAGAGATTCAAGATGGGACGTGGGTTCAGAGTTCTCCCGGAGGAGAACGCAGAGAAATCAAACTTCAACATACAAAAAGATAGGACTTTCCCCGGTCGGGCAAGTAGCATTTCAACAGACCAGTATGTCGGATTCATATCACACACAGTCAGCATTGGGAAGATCACATTATGCCCCAGCGGGTATCTGTCATTCAGTTCAGGGGGTTATACACATGAGCCGTCTATGATATTCCTGGCATCAACGATCGAATCCCTCCACACACAACGTTCGGTTCTGCCTCTTCTCACGGCATCTCCACGAACCTTCTCGCCTCCAGCTCAGAACCCACCACGTCCGTGTGGTTCCCCGGCATTTCTTGCCTATGGTAGTCTCCTATCCCCTGGCCTGGCGCCCCTTCCCCGCCATATTCCATCTTAACCCCAGGTAACTCCTCCCGCGGGTACTCCATCAGCTGTCCGGGCATCTCCGAGGACGGCGACGCCGTGGCAGCAGCATCATAGCTCTTGCCGGCGCCCGGGCCGTCGTACCGCTGTCTCCTACGCCGCCGGCGCAAGAAGTAGAACACGGCGGCGCTGACCAGCGCAGCAGCCACCACACCGCCCACCACACCACCAGCGATGGCCCCGGCCGAGGCGGGACCAGAGGCACTCGACGCAGTGGCTGACGCGGCGGCGGTCGACGATGCGCCGCTGGTCCCACCACCCGCCGTCGCCGTCGCCGTCGCCGTCGCAGCAGCAGCATCGACGGCGGTGAAGTTCTGCACCTCAAACACCGCCGCCAACGCGCTGTTCGTGAAATCCGCGAGCCTGTCGTTGCCCTCGTAGTAGCTCCTCACCGCGTCCGCCTGCTCGTACACGGTCTTGTTCCGCCGGAAGCGGTCCGTCCAGCTCATGCTGCCCAGGTCGAAGACGGCCAGGCCCTGCGGGTGCGTGTCCTCGGTCTGGAAGGTGCCCTCGAAGTAGTTGGCGGCGTACGTCTGCGAGGTGTCGACCCCGCCGATGGCCAGCACCTGGCCGCCGCCGACGTGCTCGCACGTGAGCCCGTGCCGCGGGTGCAGCGCCTCGTAGCTCGCCCGGAACCAGTGGAAGGCCGGCAGCGAGAGCACGTACAGCTCGTCCCAGGGGATCGCGTCGTCGCCCAGCAGGCCGCCCCACCCGGCGTACACCACCACCTCGTACGTGTGGTTGGTGCTGGCGGCGCCCGTCATGCAGAACTCCTGGCGCGCCGGCGGCACGTCGCCCGTCGTGGCCTGCTCGTACCAGGTGCCCGTGGACGGGTCCAGGAGCTGCACCGTCGCGAAGGAGATGTCGTAAGAATCGTCCGACTCGAGGTGTTGCCCGCCGGCCGACACGAGGACGCCGTCCGGCCCGAAGTGCGGCACGTAGTGCATCTGGCCGTAGCTGGCCCAGCCGTCCGTCGACACGCCCGCGACCGAGGTGTTGGTGACGACGTTGCGCGCGAAGTCGTACGACACCAGGCCGCTGATGGGGCATCTCGTCTCGTTGCCGCCGAGGTCGACGTTGCCGCCCAGGATCCACCCCATGCCGTTGCCGCTGGCCACGGAGGCGGAGAACGGCCGCTGCTGGGAGGTGAAGAAGGCATCGGCCGTATCGTTGAGGTTCGTCCAGGTGCCCGACGTGCCGTCGGTGCTGGGCGCGAACGACCACAGCCCTTGGTCCTGGTAAGCTTTGTTGCCAAAGGGGGGTGTGTGGCCCGAGAAGCCCGTGTACACGAGGCCGTCGTTGAGCCATATGCCTGTGTAGGCGGAGTTGGGGGCGCCCGACGGCTTGGAGATGGAGGAGATGGTGGCCGAGTCGGGCGTGAAGTCACTGCTTAGGTCGACGTATACCAGGGTGGATGAGTACTGGTACTGCACCCCATTGCTGCTTGAGTACGACAGCACGCCCCCGTCGATGTAGACTTTGTCTCCTAGCACGGCAGCTATGGAGGAATGGTGGTGGTCAGAAAGGGGCTCTCTCTCTCTCGCGCGCGCGCGCGCGACAAGGCTGTTCGTTTGACTCACAGGAATGGTAGCCTCTCCTCAGGTAATAGGTATCTGATATTGCGCCGTCGGTCTGCCTCGTGCTGAGGGAGACATTCTCCTTCGCAACGACTGCACCGAAGCAGGCACATAGTAACAGCAGCCGCTCCATGGGTCAGACTACAGGCATAACCCGCAAACGCAAAATACAAACCACACAGGCCGAGGAAAGAGGGTAAATTCAGACGAGAAAGAAAATGCAGAAAACGCCCGGAAAACCTGTCTGCCAGTCTGTCCGAGAGGGCCCCCACTTGGTGTTCAGCTGGTGGAGTTTCATCCTCTTGATCCTTTGACAGGGGATGCGTTCGCGAGAGGAGGTACTGTGTAGAGCCTCATTAAAAAAGGCGGTCGGATCTGCACAGAACGCGTGAAATTGTCCACGAAGGATTCGGACCCTGGTGTGGGCAGGCTGTCAGGCGCACGCTGCCAAGGCTGCATACGCGGTAGTATCGTCCTCGTGTTAACTATTATTGGTCATTGGCAGGGTCCTTTGCAAAGTGGGTTCTTTACCTAGGCAGCGATGTAACAGAACGTGGGGAAACAACACCCCAACATTGTCACGATTCCGAAATGTCCGTTTCAATTAGTGGGGGGTATGCGTTCTATGTGCAGTCCTGACAAAATGTAAACGTCGCACATTTGTGCAGGGGGAATCTACCTACTTCAATGCCCTATCCTCCCAATCCTCAGGACTTGCACAGGGGTGGGTTTCTTTTGTCTTTATCCTTCCAACGCCGCTCAGCCTCCCATGACAGGTCATCATCACCGTCGCCTTTTCGAGCCGCTGATTTCTCCCTCTCCGACGTAGTCACGGTCCGTGCCTCGCTCCTGCTCCGAGTAGCTCTACTGCAGATACGGAGCCAACGCCTGTTGCGCCTCAGGCGTCAGGCGCTGCTGGACGAACTTGATAACGAAGCCACCGTTGTTGGCGTTGCTCTTCATGTACTCGCTGACCCAGACCTGCACATCCAGGATCTCGGGGTAGTCATCGCGCGCTCCACGCTTGCACGTGTTCAGCGCCGTGTAGCCCAGGCCGAAGCCAATGTCGTCCACGTCCGCCTCCGTGATGATCTCGTCGCCGTATCCAGCCGCCACTTTGGGTGGATTCTGCAGGAGATCCAAGAGGTGGTTGGCTGTCCAGCCCCAACCCTTGTTGCCATACTGCTCTGCGAATGCTCTAGAGTCGCACAGTGTCTTCGTGTACGAAATCACCCCGATTTTCCGGTCAACGGGGCGAGCGAACTGGCCTGTTGTCTTCAGGATGGTGCTCTGGTAGATCGCTGGGAAAATCTTGGCTTGGAGACTTTCCACGTGCTTGATGAAGTAGTCAGCACCCAACTGGTGCTCCACCCTGGCCGAAACCAGGTGGTAGAAGCGAGTAAATCGCTGCTTGTATGAATCTGAGGCCTGCCCTTGCAGCTTGCTGAGTGTGAGTGTCAGAATGTCAGGGAAGTAGGCTTCCAGCGTCGGTCTGAGGGCAGTTGTTAGCATACAGCACAGTGGGCTGTCTCCGCGGTTTGTCTGACTTACCCGTCAAATGCTGCCACGACCGATTCCAAAATATCAAATGCATTTGACTCAGTCTTCTTGCTTGCCAGCAACCTCTGGAATACACCCAGAACCTGTTCTAACTGCCTGTTCTCCAGAATCACTCGCTTGGCCTTGGGAACTATGGCCGAGAGGAATCTAGCACAGCCCGGTACGTTACCTCGCGTCTCCCACACTGTGGGTGCCAGAATGGGACCGAGGAGTGTGCTGAAGTTAGCAGGCAACTCATTGGATGGAGTGGCTTCAATGAGAGACGAAAAGATCTGGAACACGTAGGGGACGAATTCTATACTGCGATCAGTCGAGCTTTCACGATATCGTGCGCGATGGCGCTTACCTGAAACATCTTCGTTGAGGATGTATGAGAATGGCTCCCACAGTCGTTCGTGCAGCCTCATTTCTTGGGAAGGGTCAGAGAACCTGACCAGGGCGCCTATGGCCTCGAAGAGGTAGTAGTAGAAGCGAGGGTTGCTTGGGTTGGCCTTGATGATGCTGGTGATATTTATAAGGTGGTCCAACACGCCGTCCAAAATAGGTTGAACGCCTTGGTTGATCACGATAAGGACCCGCATGATGCAGCGCATCAAGAACTCGTTCTCCTGCATCTTCACGGGCGCCTTGTCCTTCTCGACGAGGTTGAACAGATGATCGAGAAGGTCCTTAGCCATTGGCTCAATATCGGCCCTTGAGAACAAGTGCTGACCGGCATCGTTGGTCAGGAACAGAACGCGCTCCACTGCAATGGCGGCGTACGTGTACACAACGTAGTTATCCGATGCCATGTTCTTGATGAGAGGCGGAAATGCAGCTGACCACTGGTCCTTGGTCAACTGACTGCGGAAGTTGTGGAGGTATTTGATGGCGTCGACCTTGGAGATCGGCTCCACTCCAGCATCGTTCAGAAGATTGGCGGCGATGTGATTCTGGAAGAAATCCACGACGTTGACGTGAGGATTGACAGTCTTGACACCCTGTGCCGCGGTGACAGCACCCTTGGCAGCAATGGCCAAGTACAGGTAGACGGCCGTATCCTTGGCCTTCCAGTCCTTTTGGCCCTCCGTCAAGTAGTGGTTGATATATTTGAACACTACGTTCGTAACAAGCACCTCGAATTTCTCCAAAAGCTTTCGCAGGAAATCGGTGGCGGCGCGTCTCCTAGAGTCTGTATCCGAGCCCTCGAGGTCTCTTCGGATGAACTCGATGGGCTCGTCTTCAAACATCTCCATGTCGGATTCGCGAAGTGTGACATTCGGGAGGATGACCTTTTCGACGATCTGGCCCAAGATGCCCTCGTTGTTGAAAGCTTCAGCGTGCTTGGATGCAGCAACGGCAGTCAGGAACTGTAAGGCCCTGCTGACCAGGAGGTCGTATTTACTCTGCGTGCCAATGGTCGACAGCAGGTTCCAAACCGACGTTATGAAACCCTCGCAGTGGGGAGTGAAATCCTCGTCATACTTGGCCGAGAAGAGGGTCAGGACCTCGCATATGTCGGCCTTGACATTCTCCAGCGCTGTGGTCTCGTCCTCATCGCCATCGAAAATCGGGTTCGTGTACGACAAGTACTTACCGAGGAGGGCGAAGACGGATTGTAGATTTGCCTCGACGGGGGCAGGTAGATCTTGACATATAAGGTCGTAGAGGATGCGGATGAGCAAGCTCATGGACTCGAACCAGCCCTTCAACTGGTCCGCATTGTCCCGGTTTGCGTCTATTTGCTGATCCGTGAGCTGTAGCAAACTGATGAAGGCGTTCCCAAACTTTTCGACTACGTGTAGAACCTCCAGATAGAGCTCGTTCGACTGGAAAAGTGGTCGCCACCGCACGAAAATGGAATGTGCCACCTCCAGTACTCCGTTGTTGACTTTGTAGTCGGTCGGCGAGATTCGGCTGACGAGGTCCTGTACGTCGCGCATGTTGATTAGTCCCTTACGTATTCAAGCTGGAGGATTCTGCGCACGTACCTCTATCAATGTATCCCATCTCTTCCAGAAGTCTGAGTCGGCGATGACGCTAATGGCTTCCCCGAGTTGAGTCTGAACGTTTGGCGGAGACATGATCATGAGACCCACGAGCTCCTGTTTGATGGTGGCGACCTCTTCGGCGGGCAGCTTGTGGTTACCATCTTCGTCCTAGAAAAAAGTCCGTCAGGCATGCTCTACGCCTTGAATGAGCAATCGTCCAAGGTTATACGTACGACGTAATTCAGGCGAACGAAGTTCTTGAAGGCAAGCGCGGCGGCGAGGCGGGTCTTCGCAGCGAGGTTCTGCTCGGCGACGATCTTGAGGAGCTGAAGAGAGTACTGAGGCTTCTTCTCTTCTTGCTTGAGGGCATTTTCGGCTGTTGATGATGGCGTGGTCAGCTTCTTGAGGAGCAAACGGAGCTGTCGAGAGCTGGGTACCTTTCCTGTGCTGTTGAGGATCCAGCGTTGCATCCAGCAACTGCGCAATGTTCTGGATGTCCGCCGCCATGCTGACTCGGATAGAAAGTATCTAACAAGCAACAATACCAACAGTTCTGATTGCAGCCGTCGTTGTTGGCAGGGAGACAAATTGGCGTGTTGTGTGAAGCGCGGTGGTTGATGGTTTCGAGGTAGAAAACGCTTGGAAATTTCTAGGCTTGATCCGAGCTGGAGAAAGTAAACGAACATTCAGGCAGGCAGGCCGTTGCTAGGTGCCTGGCTTGTTCCAGTTTACGCAGTACGTACCTCCGCAGCAAGCGAATGTGGGGGATGAGGGGCTAAAGAAGCACCCCTGCAAGCCCAAAATGTGACGACTCTGATCCTTGATCTGATATCTTCAGGTGTGCAGTTTCTTGAGCGCATATTGCTGGTACAGGTAGGCAACTGACAGTATTGGTACTCTGTAACTTGACTCTCTACAAGACAATGCCCTTCTTTATCTCCCGCGCGATTGCAAGTCGGCGACCGGAGCCGGAACGGCGGGGCTAGACTCGGCACGGGACCTCAATGGGCGGCGGGTAGTGTCGGGAACAGCAAGGGGGCCCCCCGGTGGGCCTGATGATTGACGGGTATGATCCGTGCTCATGCACCTTATTTTCCCCTGCTTCTGGGTTGATCAGACCTTTTTGCTCCGTACACACCTGTCAATCTTACATCGCCTGCTCCGGTCTCCAGACTCCAGACTCCAGACTGTGATGTCTGCTGTCGTCATTTCTTTCGTGTCGGAGAATACCTACTCGAGCCCTCTGCACAGCTCACCAGACACTCTTGGATCCTGGCCCGGCCTGAGGAAGACAACTTTGCCGGACGAGAAGAGTAGTGGAGGGGGAAAGTGAAAGTTAGATGGTTGCAGTCTCGTCTCGTTTTCCGTGCTGTTATTTGACCAAGTCGTTGCTCTCAGCTACCCTTCTTTCTCCGGCTCTTTCTCGACTCTTGCCATCGTCTCGAAAGACGACCCAGCCCGAACCCCACCTTGCCGGACGTCTACAACTTGATGGCGACCCTGACCAATTCAACCACTCCGGCTCTTTAGCCTTCTCTCTTTTGCGGCGGTAGATGTGTATGGTGAAGGGTCTTTCTTCAGTCTGTGGGTATTGCTTTCCTTCTTGAGTGTCTTGTCCTTTTCCTGTCTTGTCTTGTCTTGTCTGCTTGCCTTTGATTCTGATCTCGCAGCATCTGCAGTTCCGTTACGACTATTCACCCGTGTCTTATGGACCCCCGGCTGAGATGCTCCGTCGCATAGCATCACTGGGCTTCGACGGCCCTGATGGCCAACCCGGGGAAGACCGAGATCCCCTGTCGCCTATACCGGGAGATGTCTCGCCTGCGCCGTCCGCCGAACCGAAGAGCGCCGGAGGTCTTGCCAGTGTCTTCAAGGGCCTCACAGGCGGCTCCAAAATCTCCAAGGCCCCTCCCATACCATCCTCATCCCATACCCCCGTTTCGGCCCAATTGTCCTCCGAACGAGTCGATACCGCGTCCCTCGCTGCTACAGGTGTGGCTCCTCACTACCACGAGTGGCTCGACAAGCTAAGGACTGGTTCGCTAAGCGAGAGAATTGCTGCTGCCGAGTCCCTTCGCCTGACCCTTCCCGACTATCCGCTTGCGCCGATTCTACAAATATGGGATGCTGCAAAAGAGCTGGTAGACGTCTCAAAGCCCAGCAGTGTCAGGATCGCGGGGTGGGAGCTCATGGCAGAATGTGTCAAGAACTCTTCGGCCACGGACCTGGAGCGCAAAGAATACTTCCAGACCATCTCTGCTCCTGCCCACCAGGACGACTTCTACGTGCAGTTGACTGCTCTAGTCAACTTGACAAATCATGGCCGCAACCTGTCCGGATTCGACTACGATGCGGTCCCTCTTCTGACGACCTGGCTTGCTGATGCTTACGATGCCGCCAAGAATGCGAGGAAGACCGCGCGCGACAAGAGGAGTGCTAAGGGGAAAACTATTGTGCCGTCGTCTGCTTCCATGGCCGAGGATAGGACTTTCTCCTTGCTCTTTGCCTGCATCATCGAGGTCCTCAAATTCAACTTCAGGGTCGCCGATGATGATACCATGGCACGGTTGATCGACACGCTTTTGGGAATCTGCATGAAAACAAGCACCGAGGATGACCTGACAGCATGTATCGAGGTGATCGATGCCATCATAACATATGGCTCGGTTCCTAAGCGCACCCTGCCTCGCTGTGTTGAGGTGCTCAGCTCGATTTATTGCCTTGTGAACAGCGTCCAGAAGACGGCTTGGCACACTTTGTCCAATTTGCTCAAATCACACAACGGCCAGGCCACGGTCCGGATTCTATTGAGTCTTCTTCGAGATTATCCCCAAAAGGGACAGGCTTTAGCCGAGACCACCAGGGCTGTTCGTGGTGCTCTGAGCGTCTTTCAGAAGTTGATCTGGAAATCGGCGGAGAAGGGGTATCCGACTGTGCCCTTGGCTTTGCTCATCGACGGCTGTAAGAACGTTGTAGAGAGATCCACCTCCACGCGTATAGCAGGGCCGACGTTGAAGCTCATCAATACCTTGTTCGATGATGGAGAGCAAAACTTGAATCCTATCCTAGAAGACGAGGACTGGACTGTCATTCTGGAGGTGGCTGAGAAGTGCGTGGGCCGGATGACGTTCGACAGCGAGCCTTCGCAGTTCAAATCAAGCTTCACCAAAGACGATGTTAGAAAAGGCGATGCCATTTTGGATGAGCTGAAAATTTTCCTGCAGAGGCTGGAGAGCCTATTCCGACAGCGTGGTTCCGACTTTATTCAGAGACAAGAATGTGTCGCCTTCATGAGTAGGATTCCCCATGTCCTCCCCGACTCCACCACTGTCCTCGTTCTGGATTACTTTAAAGAGTTCAGGTGCTGTTATCCATCAGACTTGGATTGGGAAGCAAACCTTGACTTGGTCTTGCACTCTTTCGTTCTCGACCGCAATCGTTCAACGCAAGTTCGCCTCTCGGCTCTTCGAACCGTCACTGAGGTCTACGACATGTTGGAGTTGGTGGAAGATGAGTTGGAAGACGATTGTGTCCCAAACATCGTCAAGAACATCTTGTCAGGTACTGCTGAGGAAACCGACACCCTAGTTCTCCAGGAAACCGTGTCATTCATGGTCGCTGTCGCCGTAGCGGCCGACTTCCCGCTCTTTGACTATATCATTGAGACCCTGAACGGTGTCATCACCAGCGAACGCCTGCAGTCGCCTATGGCGCCAGCGTCGGAAGTGCTCGTCACATCAGACGAATCTGACAGCGTTGGCAGTCAGAGTCCGGCCGACGTCGTGACGAGAGGGTTTGTGCAACTTTTCATGAAGGTCATGAACAACGACGGCCGCAAGGCAACTCGGACTTTCAACCTCATGGTCTACGTCGCCAAACACGGTCGATCTACCGATGCTCGCCTGACCGCCATGAAAATGCTATTTCGGCTTAGGGCCGACTGGGCAAATCGTGTATACCTGACATCCTTCACTGAGTCGGAGGGTCTGGCTGGGGTCCTTCACAGGACAGAAGCCTCCCTGGCTAGAAAGCTTGCAGAAGATGCGGCGGCCCCTCACAGATCAAAGAGCGAACACGCAGGTCCCTCACGGTCCTCACGAGGAGTCTCGTTTACCTCAACGGCACAAGACCGATCGGTACCGAGTCGGTCAGCCAGCAGCGCAAAATGTGGCCCTCAGAAATACCACCAGCTTTGGTTCCTACCAGACGCTGATGCGTTACCAGAGACTCCCTCCACGATAGCCAGTCCAGTTTTGTTCTCTCATAAGGAGAAAGTACGGAAAAGGGAGGCTGAGCCAGCGGAGGAGGACGCGGATCTCAGCGGAGACACTGAGGTTGATGGGCAACTGTCCGGAGTGCTGGACATTACATCATGGCTCGACGCAGTCCTCCACAACCTGACCTCAGGCACTGACTGGGAGGTGTACAGCTTTTGTCTTGTCCACCTGGCGTCGCAGCTGAGCAACCATGCGCTTTTCAGGAGTGCTGTACCCAAGATACGGGAAGCTCGTCGCATTATGTGCGAACAGAGCAAGCACAACTTGTTCCAGGATCCGCCCCCTGCGACTGGCCTGCGCCGACCGGAGGTCAACATTTGTATCTTTCAAACGCTGACCACGTTCATGAGCTACCACCAGCACTTCCAGAAGAGCGACGATGATGACCTGGTGCGGACTTTCATGCAGGGCATAGGTCACTCGACGGCAAAGACATGTATCCATGCGCTCACCATTTGTTGTCATGAAATGCCTCTTGCTACTACGAGGGCCCTTGTAACGATTCTTCAAAAGATGTCAACAGTCATCACACAGCCCTACGTTGCTGTGCACATCTTGGAATTCCTCGCGGGTCTCGCCCGGCTGCCGGCGCTGTATAGCAATTTTATCGACGATGAGTTTCGCATCATCTTTGGGATGTGTTTCCGATACCTGGACACTGTCCGCGACAAGAAGCGATATGTACGCAACAGCTTCCCTGGCGAAACCGTGGCTGCTACTATCAACACGACTCACGAGTACGACATGCTTGGGCAGCCGACTACAAGTGATGACCTGCCACAGTATGTCTATGCTCTTGCATACCACGTCATTATCTACTGGTTCCTGGCCTTACGAATCAGCGACCGAGCCAAACACGTGGGTTGGATCGCCAAGCGGCTCTTTCAAGGCCCAGACGGCAGCTTGGCTTCAGACGAGCAAGCCCTTATCACTATGGACTTTATGCAAAGAGTGGCCTACGCGGACGCAGATGAGTCTGCGGAGAGTTCATGGTTCACAGATGCCAGGGCTGCAGAGTACACTGAGAAACGGTGGATTATCGCCAACAGCCTTATCTCCATCAGGAAGTCCAAGACGACTCCATGGGCTCAAGTCACCAAGAGGCAGCCCTCCGGCACTTCCTATTTCACCATCCGTGAAAATTTCCGGCCTCCGCCCCCTCACCAGATGGGAACATTCGGGGACAGCAGGGATAGAGGCTCGCTGACTACGAATAGCACCTTACCCAGCCACCTTCTTGTCCATATGCTGTCGTACACATCACAAACCTTCGAGCCTGCTCTGCGTCCCATACCTCTTCCTGACGAAGAGGCTGTCGGTAGATCGATCAAGGTCTTCGATCGGATATCAACTGTCGATGGTCACAAGGTCGGCGTGATCTACATTGGCGAGAATCAGACGAAAGAGGCCGAGATCCTGGCCAACGTCTCTGGCAGTGCTGACTACACCGAGTTTCTGAACGGAATTGGCACCCTCACGAAGTTGAAGGGCGCGGAATTCAACACCCAGGGCTTGGATCGTGAATACGACACGGACGGCCAGTATACCTTTTGTTGGCGCGATCGGGTTACGGAGATTGTCTTCCATGTCACGACGCAGATGCCTACCAACCTCGACCATGATCCTCAGTGTATCATGAAGAAGCGACATATCGGAAATGACTTCGTGAACATCATCTTCAACGACTCCGGCATGCCGTTCAAATTCGACACCTTCCCATCAGAGTTCAACTACGTCAACATCGTCATCACTCCCGAGTCAAGGGCTTCATTCGTCGCTACCCGCGAGAATGCAGCCAAGGCAAAGGGCAAGAACGGCGCACAGGAGGACCAGGGCGGACATGGCTCCCACGACGGATACGCCCCCTTCTTCAAAGTCCAAGTGATGAGCAAAGAAGGCTTCCCCGAGATCTCGCCCTGCGCCGCTACCAAGATGGTTGACCTGAAAGCCCTGCCCGACTTCGTCCGGCTGCTAGCCCTCAACGCCTCTGTGTTTTCGCTTGTTTGGTCCAACCGCGACTCCGATGAATTTCCCTCGTCCTGGCGCAGTCGTCTTCGAGAGTTGAACCGCCTGCGTGACCGGTACGCACCCAAGGGTCTCATTACGTCCACAGCGGCCGTCCCGTCAAACGCTAACAACCTGCCCTCGCCTGGTACGGGACCGCCACCGCTATCTCTCAGTCATGCACTTGCCTCTGCCCAACAGGCAGGGCAGAACCAGCAACCGCCGGGACAGACAGCAGATAGCAGGCCGACGAGCGGTGTGAGGGATAGTACCATCTCCGGGTTGAGCGGCATGCGGCGGGCCTCGGTAGCGACGTTCCTCACGACCACGAGCGAGCAGAATTCGCAGAGCCATCGCAGCTCGGTCATGAGCACTGCCACTGCGGACACCGAGATGATGATGCAAGTGAGCAACCTGGATTTTCTGGTCGAGAGCTTGGACTTCTCAAAGTGGGCTTAGGATTCTTTGTATTCGTGTTACTCTCCTCCTACCGTCATGATTTTGTGTGTGAGGAGATTATATTACAGTAGTCCAGTCTTGTTGAGTTTAGGACGCGTGAAGGTAGTCTGTCTGGGTGGAATTGACGATGCTTTTGAGCGTTCGCGGACGGAGTTCACACGGATTCGAGGGCGGATTTTGTTTGAATCACTATACCACAAAAGTTCCTGCTTTTTTTCTTCTTCTTTTCCCCTGCTTGCTAGCATACATTTCGTCTTTTCTGCCATTCCATTTCCCTGCAAGGCAAAGAGAGAGAGAGAGAGAGAGAGAGAGCAAGGGGCCAGCCAGAGTGGGGACTAACTAAGTGCTCGAACATGGACGTCGAGATTTTGGGAGGGATGGACGACGATTTGGTGCTGTACTGTAGATACCCTGCACTTCTTTCTCCCCTCTGGACAAACCGCAAAATCATTCTGCATCTGCATCTACCTGCCTTCTTTCGCGCTTTGGTTTAGCAAAGCATCCATCGCTTGTCCAGCAAATCCGTATATGGGACTAGATAATTCACGGGGACATGGCGGCACGCGATGAATGCCGGAATGGAATCCTTTCGAAGGATTAACTCGCACCTGAGAGGGCAGCACAGGGCTTTTCCCACTTCAATGGTACTACTTACTACTTACTATATGAAGGTGACACAATCCCCTCGTCGGCTGACACATCAGATCACCTCGCATCTACTGTGGAGTACGTATACATACCTAGGTACATACATACATACATACATACACATACCTATGCATCCAAGACAGGATTGGTTGGTTGGTTGATTGATTGATTGATTGATTGATTATGTGCTTCGCCTTTCCGACCCACGAAGCGCGACACGTACGAACGAATCCTTCTCACCTGCATCAGTGTCACCACTCCCAACCCCCCCCCCACACACACACAACATCCTTCAAGCAAGCCATTGTGCCAGGTCTTTTTTTTTCTTGTCTTTTTTTTTGAAATCTGTTTTGTTTGACCGCTGTTTCGTGATCCAGGTCTGTTCTTTTTCGGAAGTTTGGTACAGTAGTTGATAGCGGCGTCTGCGTGCACACTCGTTTAAGCACGCCAGACGCCGGTGGCAGAGGTGATGGGGGCGGGGTTGACTCGATTTGTGCATGCGACGTGAGAGCTCATATTCATTACCCGTGGGGCCGAGGGGGGAAGGAGGGGGGGAAGACGGATTAGGCAGGGTTTGAGCCAGGTTTTGGGTGAACTACCTAGGTAAGTAGATGTGATGACTGTGGTAGGCCGAAGGAAAGGGAGGAAGAATGAATGAGCGGCATCGAGTCCAAGGAACTGTCCAGCACACTAGCACGTGATGGTAGACAACATTCAAGAACAATGACATGAGCAGTCTAATCGAGGCTTCGTGGGTGGTTGTGCAATACGTCCATCGCCGTCTTTTGTCCTTCCCGGTTACCCAATGCTCTCGGATCCAGTTGCCCGGACGGGTTTGGGAGGGGTGCATACAAGCCGAGGAGGGTGTATCATTTGCTCAGTGGATGGGCAATGGCATCAGGCAGCGAAATAAGTTCTTGGTTCCGAACTCGGAAGTCCAGGAGAGGCGGCAAGTCCCAGGCGTGTGAGGCACGCCCTCTCTGAGTAGGTAGGTCGTTCGAATAATATTCGCTGTCTGGGCAAGCAAAAACAAATGGTTCTCTAAATCCGGCGTCCCTGTCCGATGCAGCACAGATCCTTCGGCGCAGGCCCTGCGGTTGCGATTGGTTCTGTCGGACGCAGGAGCGACCACTGTCACCGGTGTCCGCACAGACATGACCGCGTAGGTGGGAAAGGGTTCTTAGCTGCGCAGATGAGATGAACATGTGTTGATCGGCATTAGTGGATGGAGCACCATCCTATCTGTGGTCCAGATCCTCCTCGTTCGCATGTGTTACCTTGTCTCTGGGATTACCCGACACATTGGACGATTGTCTCGTGACGAGCCGAACAAGGAAGTACTCGTGCGACAGTCCGTCGGTTCACAATGCGTTTTCGGCACGAAGGATTGCAATAGTGGTGGCTCAGACGGAAGTAATAGAGGACGGTACGCGGTAGAGAAAGTGAGTCCGCTAGGTGGATGCCTCCGAGTTGTCTCAACAACAGACCGCAGCGTCTGTCTATGCCACTGGTCACCTGCTGTACGGTGTGCTGCGCCATGAGCTTGGCCATAGTACCACGCATCGACCGAGTCTGTGACGCGCGCATTGTGCGAGCAGACATAGATTCGGCCGTACCTGGGCGAGCCTCAGCTAGTCACGGTGGTGGACAATGCCTTGGACTCGACCGAACGGGAGAGACAAGGCTTCGGTCGTGTCACGCACTCTTCCAGACATCTCTGTACCTCGCCCATTTTTGGAAGCCTGTCAAGTGTCAACATGTGGCCAAAGTCGACGGAAGAGAGGAGGAACCTAGAAGGCTCGCGTACCTATTGACTGAAAGCCTGCTTCGCCTCCCTTGACCGCGTCAATGTACATCCTGTTCTTGCCCTGCTGCCGCAGAGCCTGCACACAAGCATCCAAAAGCCTGACCATGATCGAGTCTCGGTTCATAGGGTCTGTCGGTTCGTCAGCTGCCAGTCGAAATGGCCATAGCCATAGAGTCCAACATACCCGTGATGCAAATGCAGGTAACGCCTCCCGTATCTTCTGAAATCGATCCGGCCCAGGGTATATCCTCCGCGGATGGATTTTCCGAGTGCATAATGTACGTGATCGCTGTTGCAACGATCGTGTCTCCTCTGAGGCCGAGTATTATGTCGGTCATAGACATCGATTCCGCCAGCTTCGCATACTGGTCATACCAGGCCATGTTGCCATTACGTTCTGACTCCCGCTCCACAACCTCCAGCACCCGGTCGAAGTCTGCAAATCCACAAGATCGAAAGCTTACTCCAATAGGTGGAAACCCCCCTGTAGGCCACTCGTTGAACGCCAGCAACCAGTCGCTGGCCTCTTGGCCCGTTCCAGGCAACGTACAGTCCATCCTCCAACCCCGCCGTTTGAACCAACCTTCTGAAGGGTGATCGACCGGTATGCCGTAGAGCAGCCTAGGAAAAGTACTGCCAAGCTGCAAGCGGTTCACTCCTCGAGTTTTCTTGAACCCTCGCATGGCCTCATCATGCAGGATCCTGCCGATACCTTCGCCCCGGTGAGATGCCCTGACAAAAAGTGCTGCCACTGAGCCGACAAGTGTCTCCCCCTTGCTGTCGAGATAAGTGATATAGGTGGCACAAAATCCTAAAAGCGAGCTCGTCCCAGGTTCCCGAACAACAAAGTGTTTCGCATAACCGTCGCGTTGCAATACACGCAAGAGGCTGTGCTGATGAAGTTTGAACTGAGGCGGCATACACTGACACCAGAGCTCATGAATAGCCGGTACATCCCTCGCCTGGTTCCAATCAGTCACGCTCCATCTGTGCTGGGCAAGTGACTTCTGGAGAACTGGAATCTCCGGTGGTGGAGGAGGTTGCGTAGAGCGCCCGAGGAAAAGAATGTCTGCTCCAACCTCCAGATCGTACGAGGAGTATCCAGGAAGTTGAAGAATCGTAGGAAATGATCCTGCTCCAGGTTCCAGGTCTTGAACGTTGCAACAGGCAACGATCACAATTGGTCGACGCTCACCGATCACCTGTACGATGCTGGACAGGTCGACCTGAGAGGGCTGCCCTGCGCTAGTCGGCCCCGAGATGACGAACACAATAACCCTTGCTCGCTTGATGAACCCAACGTGGGTGCTGGTGATACCGCCTTGAGCCGTGTACGGGACATGTCGGACCCAAGGATGATACTTCGCCAGACCTCTGCCAAGAGGTTCGAAGGGGTCCCGGCCGGGGTCGCTCTCGACAGGTGGGACGACAGGTGTCAGCAAGAGCACGAGATCGCCGTTCTCAAGGATCTTTGAGAAAGGAATGTAAGATGAACGGTCCCGTACGAGCATCGCTCCGGGATGGACCATCCCAGGCGGCGTTGCTGCAACATATCCTGATATCATCTCTGGGAGCCGCATTCATGTTCTGCAGACTCGGGCAACTGTCTTGCTTTATAGGTGTGCTAGCAATGTTGGATGTTAGTCCCGAGGTCGCCAATGGGCAATGTTCAACCCTCGAGCGGCGTGCTGTGCTTATCTGGACACGAGCGGAAGAGACCCAAGATCTTGCTTACCGCGAGGTCAGCGTGACATACATACCCATGAGTCGCATCGGTCGCATTGCCAAACGCCTCAGACAACGCAGCAACCTCTCATGTATATTGACCCAATGAGATCCCGTTGCCGGAAATGCGCCACCTTATTGCCCAGAAGAATTGAGGATCCAAGACTTGCTGGTGTTGCTGTGTTGCAAGACGTCACGCGATACTTCTCGTGAGCCCCCTGCCTGGGTTCGCACAGTAGGCTTCGGAGAGCTGTGATCTGAACACCATGATCTCGCAGCGCATGGAAACAAAGAAAGTTGACAAAGGAGCATTATGTGCCACTTGACTACCATTCACGCCATGAATGCAGAGCCGAATGTATAAAAAAAAAATACTGGTCTTACACCGTTCAATTGCCGCAAGATAGTGCCACTGGTTGTAGTCCGCGGATGTGGGTGAGGTCGTACCGGCGTCTGGCCCCAACGGAATCCGGGGGCTTCGTCGGGTTGTAAACCAGGGGAAGACTGCAGCTGTCACCGTGTCGTTCGAGACAGGGCTGCGAGACAGGGCTGTGCGACAGGAAGGCTCTCTCCGTCGGATCTTAGAAGACTGGGAGCACGATGGTTGGAATGATCGACCCGAGGAAGAGTTGAGAACTGGGTTGAAAGCTCAGCTGCATCTTTCGGGCGAGGACGAGGAGGGCATCGTGCAGTTGTGCCCGGCACAGTCAGCGGGCAGGGGACTGCAGTTGCGTCGGTATAGTTACACGCCTGTTACGCAGTGTCGTAGGCAACAGCCCCCCATGTGCCATGGCCGGCATAGAAGGAGCTCGTGCTCGTGTGTCGTGGAATGAACACCACCGCAACCAGCGGTTCCTTTCTAGGTGGACTTGGGTTGTCTTGCATGAAGGTCACATTGGAGAGGGTTGCCCATTGGTGCGTGTAGGGTCTGGTCGGTGGCTTTGAGCGGCCGCAGGGGTATACTCGTGTTACACGCGAAGCATCCACTGATATGTAATGCAGATGCTGCCACCTGCCAAGCTGCAGGATTGCAGCAATTCCCCAAGGGCACAGGTACAGGCGTGGCTGGTCGTGACGATGTCTCTGGAAAGGCAGCCTCGCCGCTGTTGCATGCCGCTACAGGCGGATCGCGACTGGGACGAGTCGCTGCGGCTATTATCAAATGTGCCCTCCAATATATGGCACCGCTTTGTGTGGCACAAGTCGTTACACAAGAGAAGTTCTGGTGTGGCAACCGTTGGGTGACACTGGTTGGCAACGACTCTCTATTCACGGATTGTATGCGAGGGCTCGGAGGATTTTGGTCAACGTGCAGAAATCCGGCGAGGTAGGGCGACATCTCCACACCGTGGCGTGATCGAAGCCAGCGGAGCATTTTCAGAGTCGGGCTGCATGCTCGATCATCGAGAAATCCTTCATAGTACGGGGGCGAGTCGCACTGCCACGCGGAGACTTCCACAGCATCCGCGTGCGTGATAAACACCACGTCTCAACAGACGCCAAGGGAGGCAGGGCGTCAACAACCCTCCACACAGGCGGTTGGTAATCATGCGGTGATTCCACGAGAGGACGCACCGCGATCTTGGGGCATCATCGGACGAACCAAGGGACGTTGTCGCCGGACCATGTCCCAGAATGTGCGGGTCCGTGGTCTCTGAACAGCGCGAGCCTGGCCAGCATCGAATCCTGGCGCTGTTCTCGACGTCGAGGCAGAGGCAGAGGAGGGATGAGTCCGGGCCGTGTAGCCTCAATGCTTCCATAGGGGAGCGATAGCAGTGACCAAACGGGCAGTGCAACCCATGGCGCACACCTCCATCAAGGTTGAAGGGTTACACAGCATCGTGGCTCAAGAGAAAATTCTTGCAGGCTCAACCGTCCGGCTCGTGACGCAGAGGACTCTCTTGAGCCTTGCCTGGGTTCACCAGACTCGTGATGACTGGAACAGCCCAGTCCAGTTCCAGGCGGAGACCGGGAGAAACCATCGTCAGCTTGGTTTCTCAGTGGACATGGCGGCGCATGACAGGGGTCCTCTGCGAGTGTATGTGGTGAGAATCGCAAGACATCGAGTCACCGACAAAAGAATGCTGGAGTACGGAGAGTGCACGACATGTATATGCATGCTTATTCCATCTGAGAAAAGAGAAGATGCAGTCTGGTCTGGCTGACGGGAAGACGAAAGGTTCTCAGTGACGTTCTCAGCCGCCTTAGCCGGCGTTGCTCCTTCCGGAAAGAATGGGGCAAGTATGGTCCGTGCGTCCGCCTCGATGCCGACCTTCGGCCCGAGACGCGTGAACTCCTTCCTTCCCAGATAATAAGCCAGAACGCGTCGGATCAGCTCGTAGGACGAAGTATCCATGGCAATCTCAATGCCATGACATATTCGTGAGCTGATCTCTCTCACCATCGATCCTTGTCCCCGGTGCGATTCCATGAGTCCAACAATGCGATGGAAGGCGAATACAGGACCAGGATCCAAATCCTGATCGATCATGTGGTGGACGGTGAGCCTCAACCACCGTTGACATGAGTGACGAGGATAGTGTGTCTGACAGTCCGGAAGCATCCAAAGTCACAGCAAAGAAGCGCGTCACCGATATCAAGCCCAAAGTGACAGAGCTGACCTCGGTGGCCTACAGCCAAGGGGTCCTTCCCGAGGAGCTCATCCGGCTCATCGAGCTCGTCATCTCCCGGACCTACTTGGACCAAGCCAGTCTCAATAACATCATCAAGAATCTCTATCCCGTTGAAAAGGTCTCGGAGGATGTCGTCTTGAAGATCATCGGGTCCCTGGGCCTCGGCGAGCTGAGACCGTCGCTCACCCTGCAGAGCTCACTTCTGCAATGGGTCATCCAGGTCTACCACGTTCTCGACAATAAAGCACAGGCTGTGCTGTCTCGGGCATACAGCGTGCTGTTCAATTTGTTGGATGTTTCCGCCACCAGACCCCAGATTTTCCATATCCTGGCCATCATCACAAGACGGAAGCATGTCCAGCACTATCGGATACAAGCACTCCTGAATCTCACGAGACAGCATGCCAACGACCGTCATTTGCAGGGCTTGCTTCGCGTCTACAGGAACTACTACCCCGAGATTATTGCCGGCAACCCAGGCAAAGGCAGCACTTTCAAACTGCCCGACCCGGAATGGAAGGACAGGCTGTCTGTGATTCAAAGGGCGCATCGCGAGCAGCAGCAAAGCACCTACCAAGGGCCTCGGGATGGATTCAAAACGAACCAGCAATTCATGAACGGGAGCAAAGGGTCCAAGGCTGCGGGAATCCCTCCTGTCCAGACGTCCAACGCTCACGAGGTTTGCCGCCCTGGTCATCATCCCCAGGCTTATGTGCACGTGTTAGGACTGATCTGAGCGTCTAGAAATCGGTAACGCTGGAAGAAATTGACAGCGCAGAAAGCCTTGCCTCGAATCTTGAGAAGATTGAACTGCCAGACCATCTCGTCGCAATACTGGTCGATCCGCTTCTTCAGAAGTTCATGATGCTCAGGCCGGACAAGGATCTGAGAAGGGTTTTGGCTTGGATGGACACGCAGGTTGCCGAGATTTTGAACGGCGATGCAGATGATGAGACCATTGCAAATACACTGAGCGTTATTCACGAGTATGCGCGAATCACAAAGGCTGGTATTCTCAATTGGGTGTGTTGCCTACCACAAGTGCTAACACCCCGGCAGGACATATCTCCCTTCTTTTCTGGCCTTGTCAGGCTGGTCGAACAGCGTCGGCATCTGCGACTTGACCGTCCAAAGATATTTGATGTGCTCGCTTATGGCCCGGTTGTAGATGCTGAAGGTAATCAAGAACGACAGAATCGTGGGCTACATCCTTGTTTTGTTTGAGACTGACTTGTTGCAGACGTATCGGTTCTCGTGTCAGCCCTCCAGTCCTCACTCGATGGCTCGATAAGCGCACAACTAGACCTCCTCGACTTGTACACCAATCTACTTCGCCAGTGGGGCGCGGCTCTCCTCTCCAATGACACTGTCCCTCAACGTGTCGCTGCCTCATTCACTCGACTCGTCGATCAAGCCAACCAACTGAGCCTCACTCTCATTCAAACCTCCCCAACGGAACACACCTTTCTCAAGATCCTCGACTTCTACGACAGGGCAGCCTTCATCTACTCCAAGGTTCACCTTCTGCGCACCCTTCACATCACCATTCCACCTGTGCTGCTCGTCTACACTTTACAGTTCAGCCCTTCCCTCGCAACCGTCTCGCGCTTGTGCACCATCCTGACGGCCTACAAAAAGGCTTGTGCGGTGTATATGTCCAACGCGGCCAAGAAGCTCGGTCCCTCCTACGACAAGAAGCAGGTCGACACGTTCAACGGCTTTCTCATGGATATCTGTAACTGCGTCTGGCGTGGAAAGGCCTTCGCCAAGAGCGATGCACATGCCAGGGGGTGCATGGTCCCTGACGAGGTCATTAGCGCACTCAAGGTGTACGTGAGCTCGCTCACAGACAGTGGGAGTGGCGAGATGGAGCTTGGTGCGCTGTTCACCATGAGCTATTCGCCCTTGCTGTGCTTTCAAGGCATGGAGCACCTCCGGCGGCTCGAAGATCAAGAAGATGAGGATTTTGAGTTGAGGGCCAGACACGCGGGACCCATCACGCAGAAGAGCCTCGGCCAGCTTGCCAGGAAGGGCGGTCTGGAGCTCGTATGGCAAGATTATAGGTTGGGTGTTTTAAGGTATCTGGAGGAGAAGGAGTGGAGGGGCATCTCGGAGCTGATGTACAGCACGATGAGGAACCTCTTGGACGCGAAGTCCAAGACATAGTCTCTCAGTCATGGCAGTCCAGCATTTGGAAAGTACCTCGGTCTAGGAGGAACTGCTCGAACAAAGTACCAACCTCGTTCTGTTGCGTCCACCCCTGGTTTCGATTTTGCAGGATGATGGGTTTCGGTCGCGAATTTCGAGGCTCCTCTCACAGCTTCCACGCGCGGACACCTCTCGTCTTCTTGATATGGGATGGAATGTGACAGCTCGCTCCCCATCAGGTCTAACGGTGCGGGACGGCACGGTGCAAGACCGGACCCAAAGCCTCGGTACTTGGGGCGGGAGGGGGATGGTTGGTGCGGGGGTCTAATTTTACCCCAGATTTCCTCGGATCCAATTCCCAGAATTGGCAATTCCTCTCAACTGATGTCTGGCATTGACTTTGCCGGTGGGGGGACTGGCTCATATATTAGAATAGCCGGTCCCTCTGTCTTGTCCGAGTCGGCAATGTCTTTATCAGGGGTCTCACCAACCATCATCATCTGATTGACTGAGGCGGTACAAACACGCGGAAAATTAACTTTCTCGCCATCTAACATGGTTAGCTCACCACCCTTGACGGGCCTGAAGGTCCTCGAGTTCGCGGGCCTAGCACCAGGTAGAACAGCTCTCTTCCCATCCTTCGAGCGCACGGGCTCGGTTACTAACACCATCCCAACCAGGCCCGTTCGCCGGCCTCCTCCTCGCGGACGCAGGCGCCTCGGTCCTGCGCATCGACCGGACCGGCACGTCGCCGACCTCCGACGCCCTCACGCGCCGCAAGACCTCCATCGCCGTGAACCTGAAATCCCAAGCCGGCATCGCGCTCATCCTCCGCCTCGCACGCGAGGCGGACATCCTCATCGAGCCCTTCCGGCCGGGCGTGATGGAGGAACTCGGCCTCGGTCCGGAGACGCTGCTCAAAGCAAACCCGGGGATCATATACGCGCGCATGACGGGGTTCCGAAGAGACGGGCGGTACAAGCATATGGCCGGGCATGATATCAACTACCTCGCCGTGAGCGGTGTGCTGGGGCTCTTGGGCCGCAAGGGGAGCAAGCCGACGCCGCCGATGAATATACTGGGCGACTTTGCCGGCGGTGGCGCTACCCTGTTCCAAGGCATACTGATGGCGTTGCTGGCAAGAGGACAGAACGGCATCGGCCAGGTCGTGGAGGCGAACATGGTGGACGGCGCCAGCTACCTGGCCACGTCCCCGCGGCTCGCCCGCAAGATGACCATGGGCGAGCGGCCGCGGGGCGAGAATCTGCTCGACAGCGGATGCCCCTACTACGACACGTACGAGACGAAGGATGGCGGGTACATGGCTGTCGGCGCGCTGGAGTCGCAGTTTTACGCGAAGCTCATCCGGGGGTTGGGGCTCGAGGGCGAGGACTGGGAGGTGAGGAGGGAGGATCGGGTGTGTTGGGATGAGATGCGGGATACGTTCACGAGGATATTCCGCAGCAAGGCGAGGGACGAGTGGGAGGAGGTGTTTGATGGGACGGATGCGTGCTGCACGCCTGTTCTCGAGTATGCGGAGCTTGAGAAGCAGAGACGAACGAGGGAGGGCGACCAGAGGCCGGCGGTCATGCTGAGGGGAACGCCGTGTCTTGCTGTTGACACCGGGGAGAAAAGTGACGGGGTGATTCGTGGTCAGGGACCCGGTGTGGAGGGAGACGGGTATGTGGGTCACTTCATGACGCCGGGGGATCATGGCGAGACCACGTTGAGGGAGTGGCTCGGGTGGCAGAGAGGCAGGCAGTATGATGTTGAAGGGGGCGGTCTGGTGCTGAAGGAGCAGGCCAAGTTGTGATGATTTTCCCAATAGAAGAGAGCATCGGCAGCATTGGGGCATATGAGGAGAGGTGAGGAGAGGAGAGGAGAGAGGAGCACAGGCAGTCCATTTCTATTGTGTGATATCCCCGGACGAATCAAAAGCACGCAGTCCAGTTCTTTCTATCATCTATTCCCAATCTGTCGGCGAACCAGACCCAGATCTATCCGAACTTTTTCTATAAGTCGCAATCGGCCTCTACTTTTTTGGTCCAATCTGTTCTTCCCTTTCTATCCTCTCCTTCTTTTCTTTTCTTTTCTCTTCCTCCCTCTCTCTCCCTTTTCCCCTTCCCTCCCTTCTTCTCCTTTCCCTTCTTCTCTTTTCCT
>MUZH01003950.1:0-31705 GCA_003012965.1 Juglanconis oblonga | reverse complement strand
GATAATTATAGATTCCTTTTAGTAATATAATTTATTTAGTAGATTTTATTTAATAGCCGCCTAGCTATATTTGCTTATAAATAAAGGTTTAGATAAAGGAATTATATACTAGTCTAGATTTAGTAGGCAGTCTATAGCTAATGGCAGAATTAGGCTAGCCTTTATATAGGGCAGCCACTGCTACTGCATTTCGTACTTACTCTTTCTAATAGATAATAACTACCCTTAATAGCTTTCCAGACTTCTATTACTATCGTAACTATAAAGCCCTAAGCTGTTAAGACCGGTTATCCCATTTTAGTGACTCAGATATACAGTAATACTATAGCTGCCTAACTTCGATAGTTTGAAAGAAAATGCTAATGCTTAGAAAGATCTATAAGAAAGAAGACCTATAGCTATAAAAGCTACAATATTTTCTTTATATAATAAAGAATTTATTTATTGAACTCGCATCTTAATATACTTAGTTTAATTAAGGCTAGTCGGAGTTCCTTGACTTAATAGTAGGAGCTGGTTTTTTTGCAGCTGGTACTGTGGCGCACAGGCCACCTCCTAACTCTGCGCGGATAGCACTTTTGAAAATGAAGCTTCGTACAACTAACCTACTACGAACGGCTCGTTTATCAAGTCTGCAGGCCTGTCAGCCTCGAGGCACTCCTGACGTACTCACGATCTTTCCATTCGGCTCAACCGATAATCACCCACTCAGTGCACCACAAAGCACCACGTTGAGGCGCCGTCAGCCTGTCATCCGATCTCGCCAGCCACTACCACAGAATCGTGTTCTACTCGAGGTGTAACTCACATCGCATCAGTGTCAGATAAGAGGCTTGGGGTCCACTTAGCTGGCTAGACGCACGAAGAGTAAGTCATCATCTCCAACCACCGAAGACCGAGCCCAGATCCGACGACAACGTTGAACACCTGTACCAGCTCATCCAAGACCTGCCAACCTACAAAGAGCGGTGATGCCCAGAGACAAGAAGTCCAAGGCCGCTTCAAAGGCAAGGGCTCCTGTCACGGAACCAGAGAAACCACCCGCATGGCCTGTCTTCAAGCCTCCGCTACCCCTGATGGATCTCGAGCCCGAATTCATGCTGGACTCAAGGGTCGTCTTAATCCGGAACTTTTGGCCCAAGTCTCTGTGCCGTGACTACGTTTCTTTCCTGAGGACCTTGTCTCTCACCACCACACCGGGCAAACCCAAGCGGGGTGAGGCGGTCAGAGTCAACGACCGCTTCCAGGTGCAAGATCAGGCGTTTGCGAACCGCCTATGGCTCCAGACAGGACTCAAGGACCTCCTGGAGGGTGAGGACTGCAAGGGATTGTGGTGAGTCGCGCAGCTCGCGCATTGAAAGATACATCAGGCTATCGGGTGTGGCTGATGCAACTCGCTCGATTTAGGGTTGGAGATGTCGTGGGCCTGTCCCCCAACATCCGGGTTTACCGATATTCACCTTCCCAATTTTTTGACGCACATTGTACGTTGTGATCTGGCGTCGATGCCGCCCTCCCCCTTTGCCATCTCTCATTCCTCGGTTTCTGCTCTATGTTCTTCCACACTGGAATTGTCTCCGTTTGGTCGCGGGATCTCTCGATCTCCGGATCTCTCACACTGGTCTCTCGGTGACACAGCCTGGCAGCGCTGCTCGACAATGGCGCATCTTCAGGTTTCGCATCTTCAGGTTTCACGAAGGCCGAGCAAAGATGAGATCAGGCAGCAGTGACTGAGCTGTTTGTCACGGAAATACACCGTGCTCATGCAGACTTTTTATGGAGGGTCTAGGAGCATAACAATAACAAGTGTCTCGGTGGCTCATGTAGGGTTTATGACGTGGCCTGGCATAGACTCCCGATCACCATCGGGAGCTTCAAATGGCATATGCATAATCAACCCCAGTGTAGATACTCCGATACTTTGCCGCACCTATTTCTGGTCCAAAGCAGAGCCGTTTTTCATCACCTTTTGAAACCCTGCCACGATCGAGAGTCCACGCTGATCTCTACCGCTTTGCAGATGACGACTCCAACACCCTGACCGTTGAATCGGATCAGGGACCAGTCCTCACCAAGACAACATGGACGCTCCTCCTTTACCTCACCTCTGCAGCCGACGGATGTCAAGGCGGTGAGACTGTGTTTTTCCCCAACGACCGACGGGTGGCCAAAGAAGAGGTTTCTGTGGCGCCCGAAACCGGAATGGTGCTTCTTCACAAGCATGGTGACGACTGCATGTTGGTGAGTCTCTTATGTTGTTGCCCGCCTGGATAAGGCTCGGGTAGGCTACCATTGAGATAAAGATTGCCTCGCTGACGTGCTCGTGAATTACAGCACGAAGGCAGAGAGGTTACAGCTGGGGAGAAGTGGGTTATCCGCAGTGATCTGTGCGTGCGGAAATAACGGCGCTCATGCTGTGTCGTCTATACAACTCACATCGCCATGATAGGAAGGTCGATGCTGCCATGTCAAGAGTGGCGTTCAGATACCGAGAATAAGGCCGGAAGTTTTGTTCAGCCCCTCCAAGGATATCTAGAAGAAGTAGTATAATACTGCCCTACTTTTATCAATTATACCTAAGGTATTATTACTAAAGATAAGATCTTATTGATTATTTTTCCTAATTTAAGTCCTTATTATATTTATAAGGATAATTCAATATTTATAGTATCAACTAGCTTATAAAACTCGTAATCTTATTATTATCTATCTACTCTAATCTAAGGTTTAGCTATTATTTGGCTCTCTTACTATTAATAGTATTATATAATCTTAGATACTAGGCTTTCGAGTATTCTCTATTATATAAAAGATACTATTACAGCTTTTATAGCTATAATATTAGCTTAAAGATAATATATACTTAATACTAGCTTATAATGCTATTAAAATCTAGATATTATCGATATAGCTAGTTAGAATACTGTACAATAATTAATATTGTTTATTATTACTAATTATTATAATAAACTTTATTTTTATAAGCCTTAAGGCGGCTAAACATATAGAAGAACTAAGCTCTTTTATTCTTAACTTAATTAATTAGGGATTTGCAAGCTGTTTTTTAACCTATATAATATATAATAGGACTTATTAGTCGTATTTCTTAATTAATTAGAGTATAACTTAATATATTAGAAGAAGAACGAATTTAAATATATATAAAGGTCCGACTTATATAATAAGTGCTAAAGACAAATATTTAAATAAAGATAAGGTCTAAAGTCTTAAGAATTATTATTAAAGAGAGAGTTAACTAATATTAAGCTTAAGTAGGCTCTACTTAGTAAATCTAAATACTAACCTTTTCTTTAGCTACGTATAGTAAAGTTTATTATATTATAGTTAAGTAGAAGGAGAAGTTAATAAGATTATATACTAATATTATAAGATATAGGTAACTATATAAGCAAGCAATAGTTAGCTTTAAGGCTAACGAAAAGCTGGTCGATAATATAGCTATCTTGCCTAAATTTTGAAATTTTCATCGTTCCTAGCTACACAGGTGTCCAGACTGTTGCAAGTGATCGGAATACTACTATAGTGTTACTGCAACGTAGAGGTGAAAGTAGCAGTTTACAGACATAATTTCCATCTATACCTCTACTTTATCCATCTACGAGCTTTTCTCGGGAGAGAAAGCCGTATGAATGAAGGCCTCTATATCGGAGCGTGGGCACTGGCAATCACTAGGGAGCTTTTTGCACGCTAGCACGAGGTAGCCTCCGGGCGCCCATAATACCTTAGGTAGGTAACTACGATGCCCACTAGTCGAGGGCTTCTGAACGAAGGCTTTCTTGTAATGGTCAAACGTGTGACACGTGTCTCGGTCTTTTCTTCGGATGCGGTCCTCGGGCTCCTCGGGCTACTTGAAGGGTGCTGGTGGCTGTGGAGCGAGGAGAAAACTGGACGATGGCATACCTGCGCATCGGCGCGTAAAGAAAACTCGAAGGACATACGGAGTCGAAGGTGAGAACCAGAGATTTCTACAGGTACCTAATATCAAGAATGCGAACATTTCTATAAGAAGATGTTATCCTTGAATACATACATGGTTTGCCCCTTGGAGCATCAGACCGTTGTCTGCTTGAGAGGTTAAGTCCTCGGGTATCAAGCGCCATCTCACTTCAGCCGCGTAATAGTATCCCTGACCAATCTGCCTATTTGCTCCCACCGTGTGAGCAACAAATCCCTCCGGCTCTTGTACAGGGTGTCAGTGCCGGTCTCCTTCAGCTCCTTCAGCTCCTTCATCTTGTCAGACACCTCGGAATGATAGTCCTTCAGCAGAGACACCAAGATCGCGTCTGCCCTCTTCTGACTCCTTTCCCCATCATCCAGCCCATCCACAAACTCCTGCCACTGATCCATAGATATTCCATTATGCATATCAGTCAACAGCAAACGTATGGTGACCTGTGTGCGGTGACACACGGTGTCTTTGTCAAGTACATAGTTCCCTAGAAAGCTGACATCCTCGAGATCATCTTTCTGCCGCCGTGACAAAGATGGGAGGATGGCCTCGTCGATGCAGACCTCATCCCAGACGTTCTGACTCAGCAGAAAGCCGTACTCGGCGACTAAGAAGTCGTTGTGATGCGTTCCATAGCTAATATGCACCTCCTCGCCCTTCTCATACGATCTCGTACTCCGGAAAGAGAACGTGTCCGCGTGATCAAACGCAACGCTGCACCCGCCCCTGTCTGTGTGGTTGAAAAGATCCGCCACAGGCTGCAGGGCCATGTGATCTGCCTTGGGGAGCTTCTCGGTCTGCGGTGTGACAAAGTAGAATGTACGAGTGTTCACCAGCATCCAGGCATACAGGTACTCATCCCGTGTACACGACGCCTTGATGCCACCGTGTTCTGGGAAGGGAAATAATCCCGCAACTATGGCCCAGTCCTTGTCGAATTTCTTGCGCTGCTTGTCGAGGAGTTGCCTTGCAGCTGGGGGAAGGAGAGATTGCAGAGATGCGGGCCAGGTGAGTGGCATGGCGTGCTGTATATCGTCCCACGAGGGGACAACAGCGTCCCATTTTGCGTACTTGGTGGTATTCGCCGAGACGTTGAGGGCGAGGTCTGTAGCTAGGAGGCCGTGGACGGTCATATCCTTGGGAAGGTGCTTGGTGATAGTCGATGGAACAGTGGCTTTTGTTCGGAGGGCAGAACAAGGGACAGTGAGAATTTCTGTGTCATGTGGAATATGGTCGGTGGCGACGACTGTGATATTTTAGCAGGGACTCATCATAGGACCTTCACCAAGAAATATCTGACACCACAGCGTCTCAGTGCCCCAATATTTCAGCCAAGCGATACTGCCAAAAGTCCTGCTATTCTCCCAAGATGTGCCGAGGGGGTGTCCTCCCCTTGCAACCCCTGGAGAGTGAGAGGACCCAAGTGACTTACTTCCAAAACCACGGCCAGAGAGTCTCATAGGCCGTATCCCATGCATCTCCACCCCTAAGCCCTCGGCCCATGCCAATAGCTCTTCATGGACCTCCTCAAGCTTGTCCTCCATTGTGATGACTGACTGCCTCTGTGACATTAAACAGCTATGCCAGTTCTGATGACCAGAATATAAACCAAGTTAGCTGGGATCTTTGTGATGCAAATGAGTGGGAGTCACCTGTTTTGGGGGCCCCTAGCCAGGCCGAGATGTGAGAGCCTGGAGCTCTCCTTGATACTGCCTCACCGTTCGAATGCCCTCTACCACTAACACGTATGTGTTCAAGTGCAGAGAGACGCTAAGGGGCCGAACAATCTGTACAACGTGGCTGTGTTATTGGATCCTCGACGAGCTCGGGGAAAATTCAATATGGAACCGAGGGTTTGTTTTCGTTGTTGAGTCACTAATCAATAAGCAGGATCTTGAACCCTGGTGATGAAAAACTAGGTATCAATAGGGAAGAGAAAGTGACAGAGAAAGAAAAACAATGCTGCACACTATGTGACTGTGCTGGGAGAGGACTGGGAAGAAGTGAAGTCCTACATCCACGCCGCTGCCGTGGGTGAGACAAGAGCTCCGGCCGGCTACACAGAGCTCTGCTGCCGGCCGGATCGAGAGCTGCTCTTTTGCCGGGCATCATCGAATGATTTTCGATGATGTTCAGAGGTCTACATCTTACGATCAGACACGATGGTCGTTGCAAGGCCAATTCTCGGCTCAAGATGAAGGTTATACTCCCGAGAGCCTCGGCGCTCCCGAGGACCAGCCGTGGCTTCCCAGCAGTGGCCATGATATCAGTCGCGACCTCTTCCTCTTCGTGCCGGTCTTTCTCCGTCCTCAACCGGCCGCCGCCGAACTATCCCGGCCATGTCCCTCTTACGCATCTCGAACGCGCCGGACTGGCCATAGGATCGGGTATCATGTCCCTCGTGAACCCCTACCGCGGTGGTACGGTCTCGTTCCCTCTGTGCCTCCCTGTCGTCACCGACTAACACCCGGCCAGACCTCATCGCCGCCTTCGCCGAAGCAACCTCGACGCCCTACTTCATCCCACGCCTGCGCAATGCAATGCTTCGCTCCACGACCGGACGACGCATCCTCCGCGACCGCCCGCGCATAACGTCCGCCTCCCTGAACCTACCTTACCTGCGCACGCTCCCCGCCACCTCTGTCGGCGGCACCTACGTCGCCTGGCTCGACCGTGAGGGCGTCAGTCCGGACACGCGCTCCTCGGTGCGCTACATCGACGATGAGGAGTGCGCGTACGTGATGCAGCGATACCGCGAGTGCCACGACTTCTACCACGCGCTGACGGGCCTGCCCATCGTGCGCGAGGGAGAAGTCGCGCTCAAGGCGTTTGAGTGGGCGAATACGGGCTTGCCGATGACGGGGTTGAGTATGTTTGCAGCGTTTACGCTGAAGAAGGGAGAGAGAAGGAGATTCAGGGAGGTGTATCTGCCGTGGGCGCTACGGAACGGGTGGAGGGCCGAGGAGGTCATTAATGTGTACTGGGAAGAGGAGCTGGAGAGTGATGTTGAGGAGCTCAGGGCAAGATTGGGGGTCGAGAAGCCGCCGGACTTGAGGGACATACGGAAAAAGGAAAAGGAAGAGAGGAAACTACAGAAAGCACAGGCTGAGGCTGTGGGGCCGGCGGCCACGAGTGTGTGAGGTGTGCATTTGCAAGGTGTATAGTATTGTAGCATACCATGAGCATTATAGGCGCAGGGGAACGGGACATCCTCCAAATTTGAATCGCAAAGAATCGCATTGAGGTATCATATCATGTCATCGTGTAGTTTTTTCTGGGTCGAACTGTTTATGCTTTTTCTCTGTCTCTCTCCCTCCCTCCCTCTCTCTTTCTCTCTCTCTCCATCTTGTACTTATAGGTCCAGGAGATCATCGTCCTCGTCCTCCCAGGCCTTCCTCCGACTGACGACGATCTTCTCCTCCTGCTTCTGGTTGTTCTCGGACACGGCGTTCAGCAGCTCCTTCAGCTGCTCCTCGGTAACCTTTGACCGCAACTGGCCCGTCTGTGCCAGCATGATCAACCGGTTCTCGATATCGGTCGCGCGCGACTCTTTCACCATGCGGATGCGGCCAAGGCGGTCGGCGGCTTCGGGGTGGAGAATCTGGTTGAGGACGGACTGGCGTGCTTCGGCTGTAGATGGGGAGTTAGAAAAGTGCCCAGTTTCTTTCGCGAGGACAAGTGTTCGGGGGCGAATGGGAGAGCGGTCGCGTGAAGTCGCCGGGAACATGGACTGGACTTTCAGGGTCAGAATGACCACGTACCTTCTTGCTGCCTATGGAGATAAACTGATTAGCGAAACCTTCGACATAGGGGGTCTAATTGCACGCCACCACTCACTTCTTCTGCTCAGCAGGCACGGGGCCAGAACTACCACCTGCGCTGGCACCCCCACCTTGTTGCGCCTTCAGCTGCTCGAGACGAGCCTTGCGAATCTGTTCCTTGTAAGCATCCGTCCTCCACGTCAAGAGCTGTCGCAGTCGGAGCATACCTGTTCGAGCTCTGCGTCATCCATGGTTTCGTTCGAAGTTTAGTAGGTCGAGGAGTTGTGAGGGGGAGCTGTTGGGTCGGGGCTGTCTTCGAAATAATTTGGCGGGGTCAAGTTGCTCTAGGCGGCAGGCATCTGGTGAGGCAGGCTATCGATATCGCCGGTCGACAGCCGAAAGATCGCCCTATTCCCAGTCCTTGTCATCTACCATTGCCTTGGGGAGACTTGGACTTGATTTGGTGTGAAAATGACTTGAGAGACGGTATGAATGGAATGACCTTGACACAAGCGTGGGCCATCGTCTATTATTTGTACAGTATGCATGTGTGGCCACCCAAGGCTCGCTCATGAACATGGTTCCTAAATCTTCACGGGCTGGTATTGATTGAACTTGTTTCTCTCCCTCTGTCACCCTGTCGCTTCAGCCTCCAAACGAAGAAGGCAGCGTCGTGGCCAGCCCCTCAAATGGCACGAGCCCTTTCATCTGCTTCTGCCGCCACTCGATCCTGGCCTTGACCATGTTGATGACCATCTCGTTCCGCGTCATCTTGATCCCTAGCTCCTGTCCCCTCGTGACAAAGTACCCATTTAAATAATCAATATCCACCATCCTGCCTGCGCGCACGTGGCTCAGCAGCGGACTCTGCGACCGCCCCTTATCCGCAAGCCGGTTAAGCGTGTGCTTCCGCAGGGCGTCCATGCCGCAGTGCTGCACCACCTTCGAGGAATTTGTTAGCTCTGGTAGCGCCCAGACGACGTTGAACAGCTCCTCCAGCAGCTCGTCCGCTAGCAGGATCGCGTGCTCGTTGCGCAGGACCTGGTCATACGTGGTGTCGAGCGCGATCGCCATCGGCTCGATGATGCACTGGAAGACCATGGCGGGCAGTTTTTTGATGAGATAGTTCTCGAGGCTATAGCCACCAGCGCCTAGCCCTTGGGTCCCGACAAGGGTGCGCAGGAATTTGGTCCCGTGGATGCGCCGCTCGACAGGTGGGTGGAACGAGAAGAAGGGGAGGCCGATGCCGCGCTCCATCGGGGTGAGGTAGAGCTTCCCCGGACCACGAAGCATAGACGAAAAGAAGACCTGCTTGTGGTATCCTATCGAGGCGTTCATGTGCCCGAGGATGTACGTCGGCCGCTTGGTTGGGTCCTCGAACAGTGTCGCGTTAAGCTCTTCCACCACGCCCAGGCCGTCCTGGACGAGACATATGGTCGTACGATGGTCGATGCGGTGCTGGATGTTCTCGATGGCGGCTTTCGTCTGACAGCAGGGCAGAGTCACGATCAACTGCGCGATGTGCTCGGAGCTGGCCTGCATGTAGCCCATCCCAATCCATTCGGCCTCGGCGCGATCGCGCAAGATCCTGTTGGCACCCTGCAGCATCAGAAGACGCTTGCCCTCACGCTCCCAGGTATTCCAGATGTTCCTCTTGTGGATGAGAATCTTGACAGGGTTGAGATATTCGTATCCGGCCAGTGAGTGAGCGATGAAGTACGCTCTCGGGTCGAAGCCTAGAATATGGACCGTCCTTCCCTCCAGGTCCTCCTCTTCCGTCGGCTGATTCGTCTCTGCCGCCCTTCTTCCTCTTAGTCTTGGGGCCGTTGTATATGGCATCCCGACTGGTGTGAGCCTTCCTTCTGCGGGTGCGCCCGGCTCGTAAAAGTCGTCCTCTTCAATATCGTCGAGCATCTTGCGAAAGCCGCGTTGAGACAAGGGTTCGAATTCTCCTTGCTCAGGAAGATCGTCAATATCGGGGTCGTCTGGTAGGTTCAGAAGCTGGTCGCCAGGTTTTGTAGAGGCACCTTCTGAGGAGTAGAGTCTCCTGGTCCTGATGGCCCCCCGGCCCGCGGAGATGCTACCGAAGCTCCATGATGTGTGTCTGTGAGGTATTCGCGCAAACACCCGCGACAGCGGTAGACTGCACCGTAAGGAATACAGGTTGAATAGAGTCTCAGAGGCCCTGGAAAATCATAGTAAAGGTCCTTGTGGAGGAGAGACTCGCTTTCCGAAGGCCAGCACCTCGACGCCGGAAAATCTAGGAATGCACCTCGAAGCGTGTGCCTCGTGTGATTTGAACGAGATCGCCGGTGTGGAAGGAGGTTGTCAGATCATCTGGACACAGATGAGATGGAGCAAAATGGCCATGGCCAGGAGGCAATGGCGGTCGAAGCTGGATGACGGTGACATTTTTTCCTAGCAATGGATCTCGAGTAAATTTTAGCTGCCGCACTTCAGCCCCCTGGAGTGTCCCTAGAATCGCCATAGCCGACCAGCTGGGCTGGAGCCCTGCCCTGCAGGAATCCCTGCAAATCTGCAATGCATCTCATCCAGCACTTGCACATGCAATTTTCAAACTTCAGAGTGAAGACCGCCTCACCGCGCCGTATCTCTGTTCTCGGCCACTGGACTTCCACAACACAGGCCCGGGCGAACATTCATGAGTGTTTGCTTGCTATAGGTTGCATAGCCGAGGAACGTGAGGCAGTTTTGCACCGGCTCAACATCCACTCCTGCAGTACATCTATCTACCTGCCGCTTCTCTTTCGGATAGAACCAGTGGACACACGGCATCCAGCTTCTCTATTGGCCACACTCTCTGGTGTTTTTGTGTTGTTTTTATTTATTAATTAATTTAGGTGCATGATACTAGTCCAGTGTGCTTCACTCAGACAGGGAAGGACACTGCCGCATATCTGGACTGGGCCAACCAACAATCTTCCGAGCCCGCCCGTCGTCGATTCAGACGGTTGCTACTCTACCTACCTAGGTAGCCTGTACAACCTGCCCATCGCTGCTGTCCGTCACCTTGGCCCCCACTGGACGCTCAAGAGCACAGCCCATCTCTAGCCAAGGCGCAGGAGCAACACATCATGGACGTCACGGACATCACGGCCCAGCTCCAAAAGCTCGACGGTGATATGGACAAGATGGAGGAGACGGTGAAGCCGCTCATCGCCAACCTGGACGAGATCGCCGCCAAACTCCCTCTTCTGGACAAGGCCAAGCTGTACGTCCTCGTCGCGTACACTATCGAGACCGCCTTGTTCAGTAAGATATCTCTCTCATGTTCCCGGTGCCGTGGTTCCATCTTGCTGACATCCCCCAAGATGCTCTTCGCCTCCAGGGCATAGAGGCAAAGAAGCATCCCGTCTTCACCGAGCTTGCCCGCGTGAGGCAGTATTTCGCGAAGATCCAGGCTGCAGAGAAGCCTCCTGTCCAGCGCACCCAGACTGTTGATACTCAGGCAGCGATTCGGTTCATCAAGGCCGACCTGGTGAGCTGTCCCCGTGATGTTCATGCTTCCAGTGATACTGCTGACACCTTCCCAGGCCGACAACCAGGACATCAACAACAAGCTGAAGGAGCAGCTGGCCAAGGAGCGCGCGAAGGCCGCCATAAGGGCCGCCAAGGAGAACAAGAGCAAGAAGCGTCCTGCTGAGGACGTTGCTGATGATGTGGCTGGGTCGTCCAAGGCTGAGACCTCTAAGGATGAGGGTCCGGATGCTGACATCTCTGATGAGGAGGGTGAGATCGAGGAGCCCGAGACGAAGAAGGCCAAAAAGTCGAAGAGTGACAACAAGCCCAAGAGTGTCAAGAAGGGCACCAGAAGAGGCAAGAAACAGCAGAAAGGTAGGACCTGAGCATTCACTCGGTCATTCACGGCTCCAGGGACTGGCTGAGCAGTCTGTGTTTCTGGAAGAGAAGCATCGGGATGGCAAGGAGCTACTGCACTGGTTTTCGAAATACGACTGGAAGGACCCCGTTCTTGCCACGGCGATGTGGGACACGGATTATACCTGCTGAACGGCAGCCAAAAAAGCTCTTCATGTCCTTGTCTGAGACAAAACGAGCATTGGTACTAGGCGTTCGTCCATGGCGTTCAGGCAGGAAAACAGATACCAGTGAGGAAATGAATTTTACAGATCATGGAAAATCTCTAGCGGCGTTGAGAACAAGTGACGCCAGGCAGTGCCAGAGCCTCCAGTCCGAAGAATTGTCACGGCTTTGTCCTCGTTCCTTCTGATTACACCCATCTCTCCTTCAGTTTTAAGTGCATATTCTATCCTTTTTGTCGTTCCCAAAAGCTCTGCTCTAGTATTCAACCCACCTAGGTGTCCCCCTGTGGATTCCCCGGTTTCAGCGTGTCAGCCTCCCCCAGTCAGGCCCGGCCATGTGAGAATCAGCATGAATTCGATTGGCTTCCAGGCGACTTACCTCAGCAATTTTTTTCGCCGTCCCGTCCGCTCGCCCGGAGTTTGAACCTCAACTTCTCCGAGCTTCCCTTTCAACGACAAACCTTCAACCTCCCTTACCTCCCACAATAGTCACAACTCCAAACGTCGAGACTTCACACAGATACGCGAAAGAGAAGAAAAAATGCCTCGCCAACGATCTGTCCGCTCTGCTCCCTCGCGCCCCACCGTCCCCGCGCGCTCCTCAACCGCTCCTCAGTCCCAGCAGCAAACCCGTCCCGCTGCCTCCTACGCCGCGCCCGCTACCCAGGCTCCTCACCAGGCGCCGCCTGCTGGTGCCGCGCCCACGTCCCAGGGCCCAGGGCTGTTTGGGCAGATGGCTAGCACTGCTGCGTACGTTTTCCCAGCCCTCCGCCTTCCTGGGTGTTGCAACGGGGGAGCATGATTGTTAACAAAAGGTGTATATAGTGGTGTCGCCATCGGCTCCTCTGTCGGCCACGCCATCGGTGGGTTCTTTGGTGGCGGCTCCTCCAGTGAGGCCACGAACCCCCAGGCCGCCGCCCCCGCCGAGCAGCAACAGAGCAACTACTACGCCAACCAACAGCAGGACCCGAACTGCGCCATGGCAACCAAAAGCTTCACGAGCTGCATGGACGAGCACCAGGGCAACATGTCGATCTGCGGATGGTACATGGAGCAGCTGAAGGCTTGCCAGGCTGCTGCTAGCAAGTACTAATGGTGGATGGTGAGTGTGATTGATATGGGAAAGGAATAGGGGAAAATGGAAGCATAGGTGGCGGCTGGATGGGTGGATGGGATACCAGAGGCGCGGTGGAGAAAAATCTCGACTCGTCACGCATATCAGTGCATTGCATTGCGATTTGAAGCAGAGTGCTCCGCGAATGCTCATGAAATAATATTCATAAATACCAATGGCATGAAGTCCGGACTCCGGAACTTGCCCCTACTTCACTTCACGCCCCTACTTATCCTTGTCATCCTCGTCTTTCCTCGGTTCAAAGTTCAGCTAGCCCATGTTAGCCATGTATCCTGACGTGGTACGCTTGCTGTGGAAGTAGACTTACCGAATTGCCGTTATAAAGCTGATGGTCTCTTTTCGTATCATCAGGATTCTGGAACCCCTTTATCCGATCACTCCCATCCCGACCAGAAGCCGCAGCCTGTCCCTGGGACTCACTCCGACTATGCTGAGAAGCACTCGCATGGTCCCCCTCTCCAGTATTACCGTCGGCACTGCTTCCATTCCCCAAGCCTCCCAATGCAGTCGCAATCCCTCCCAGAATGTTCACGACAATGGCCAACACAGCCGTAATGAACCTCGACACGGGGTTCGTCAGGCCCGCATTCATGTTCGTGTAAGCGGCCGAGTACCGGTCCACAGGCGTTAGCACCAGCGTCGAACTGGGTGCGAGACCCAGGTCCTCGAGCGTCCGGTCCTCCTCCGTGGCATGGTCGATGCTCTTGTTTGGCAGCGGCGTGAGGATGATCTTGAACGTATACGGGTCCTGCCCATCTGTACGGTTCTCGTCGATCCACTTCCGCACGTCTTGCGAGACTGTAGCCTTCGCTGGGAATCGCGTGCGGATTATCGACCCGTCAAACAGGCGCACTTGGATGGCACACTGATCATGTCTTCTCCCCACCGAACTCGATGGTGCCAAGATCCCCTCATTTATCGGCGCGCTCACGTCCTCACCCATGGCCACTTGTCTCTCCGCGCGCTGTCGTTCCGACCTTGCCCTCCGCTCGGCCTTGTCGTGTTCAATGAGCTTCAGCACGCGCGCCCTTTCCTCGCGCGCCTTTCGCTGCTTCTCTGCGAGCTGCTGCGATGCCTTCTTGACCGCGTCGTCCTGCTTGTGGTCCTGACTAGCGGACATCTTGCCCTTTTCGGCCCGGCGGCGCTCCTTCTCAATTTCTTCACGTTCTTTACGTGCTACTTGGCGGCGGCGCTCGGCTTCGGCGAGAAGCTGGGCTTGGGTCGGGCCCTGTTGTTGCTCCGAGGTGGATGGGGCTTGGGTTGCTTGGTCGGAGGATGGTGTTGCTTGTGCCGAGGGAGCACTGGCAGCGTCCGTTGGTGCAGCAGGTGCAGGAGTAGCAGTCTCCGTCTGTGTAGAGGGAGCAGCGCTCGCACCGGCCTGTCCTTGTGCCCCCGTCTGCGCCGAGAAAGCCTTCGTAACCCTGCTCACAAAGTCCTCCTTTGCCGTGCCCGCAGAGACATACTCTTTCAGCTCGCCATTTTTAATGATCACTAGCGTAGGGTTCTTGGGCAGCGGGAAAATAGCAGCCAGGTACCCAGCCTCCTGTGAGCCTGCCTCCAGCCGGAGCACGACGGCGTCCTTCTCCAGCGAGGCCGCAATAGCCTCGTCTGTGAGGTATTCGGATTCCCAGGTCTTGCTCTCCTCCTGGTCGTCTGTCACAAAGCAGACGACGAATTTGGATTGGTGTAGTGCAGTGGATATACCCTCCTGGAGGGTGCCGGTGAAGAAGACCATATTGTGCGATGTGTTCTCGGTGAGATATGGCTCCCTTGATAGATACAGTACAGTAACGCGTAGGCCGGATGAGTGCGTTTCAAGAGCTCAAGCGACGATCTTGAGGAGGCGCAAGGCTAGAGAAGGAACCCCAGAGGCAAAACACAAGTCTTGAAGTTAAGAAGGGAGGGAGGCGTTGCTGACACATTTATGTGTGGAAGGCTGGTCGCGTCTTGTACTACGTAAGTTCCGCGTTACACATACGCCTCGGGGGAGATACCACAGTAGATCCATATCAACAGGTATGGCGTCAAAGCTCACTGCGGGAGCTCCCTAGCTGCGGCAAACTGCGGCAAGCTGCGGCAAGCTGCGGCACCGAAAGCTCCATCTGCCGCCAATCGTCAATAACTCGTTGCATCATATGGATCACCATCTAAAGTCTCGCCATTTTCAACTTCACTCCCGGTCCACATTGAAGTCGCCGGAATCCTCGAGGCAAGACAATTACCAGGCCAAGAGCAGTACCGCAGCAATCCGAGGCTCTTCCACCCTACCATCCGGTGAGCTCCCAACAGGGTGTCGACTGGAGGAGCTACGAGTTCGCATCTTCAGAGCTCCGGACCTCGGTCTCTTCCACATCTTTTATTGGGTCCAAGCAGGAGCCGGTGCAGACAAGCATTGGGACTTGTCACAGCATTCGGTCCAAGATGAAAGCCTTCACAAGGCTGGCAAGGCCCTCGCCGGCGCACCGGACCCTCCGCAACCTCACCGGTCACTCCTACAAACCTCGAGCGTCATCGTCCTCCCCCTCCTACCGTCCCTTCTCCCGAACCTCCCGTAGCGCCCAACACGAATCCCGCCAACCAGCAGATGACCCAAATTTCACCTCGATTCTCGATAATCCCCCAACCCTCGTGCGCTCGGGGCGCCGGCATGGGCCGGGTCTGATTATCCTCGCCATCATTCCCGTAACAGCCTTCCTTCTGGGCTCCTGGCAAGTAAAACGGCTGCAATGGAAAACCGACCTCATCGCGAAGTGTGAGGACCGCATCGTGCGGGAACCGCTTCCCCTCCCACCGCGCATCGACCCGGAGGTCATAGGAGATTTCGACTACCGCCGGGTCGTTTGTCGAGGAAGATTTCGGCACGACTTGGAGATGCTCATCGGGCCGCGGATGCGCGACGGCGAGGATGGGTATATGGTGGTCACGCCTCTCGAACGCAAGGACGACGGGGGGACGACCGTGCTCGTAAATCGGGGGTGGATACCGAAACGACTCAGAGATCAGAGGAAAAGGGCGAGGGACGCGATGCCCGAGGGAGAGGTGGTTGTGGAGGGGTTGTTGCGGAAGCCTTGGAAAAGGAACATGTTCACGCCCGAGAATAGGCCGGATAAGGGCGAGTTTTATTTCCCGGATGTGAAGCAGATGGCTGAGTTGACGGGCGCGCAACCGGTTTGGATTGAGGCTACTATGAGTAGGTCACTGACCACTGGGGAGACTGCGAAGTTATTAAGATATCATTTGCTGACCGTGTCATTCAGACCCGAACTACATGCAGGTCATGGAGTACGAGCAGAAGGGCATTCCTCTTAGTCGACCTGCAGAGGTCAACCTGAGGAATAACCATGCCCAGTACATCTTCACCTGGTAAGTTCCCTTTCTTTCCCCGTCGAGACGGGTGCTGTATTGTGCAGCAGTTGGATCTCCCTTAGCCTCTGGCCATATACCATTCACAGCATGGCGGTTTCGGTTCCTGTGTTTGCCAATTCATGACCGAGACCGAGGGATTTTCCGGCGTCAATCCACGCTGACACCCTCATAGGTATAGTCTCTGCCTCGCAACATCAATCATGCTGTGGATGGTCGTCAAGAAGCCCCCGACCGAAGTCGCCAAACGTGTCCGCAGGAACACACAGTGGTAGACACCACTTGACTGAAATTATCGATACGATCGAGCACTGCTGCTTTTCATGTCACCTCCTCGTCTTCTCCAGCATCGGCCCGTCTTCGCCGCTTCTTCACGGGCGCTGGGGCCGGCATGCGCAGCTCTTGAACAAGCTCTCGGGGCAGGTGTCTCTGCGCGAGCGCGAACGGTGTCGCCGAAGCACTTGTCTGCCGCTGTCTGATAGTCACAGCAGGTCAGCTGAGTACATACAATATGAGATGTACAAAACCGTGATACCCAAAGGTACATAGAGAGAAAACAAAATAGAATAGGACACACCTCCTCATCAACGTCAACATGTCACTCTCGTTGATCGTTGTCCGTCCTTTCGCGTGGTTCGCATACGCACGAAGGTCATCGCCCAGCTGCTCAAAGAACCATTCCGACGCCTGCATGATGGCAGACAGCGTATCCGGAGTGATCTTTGTCTTGCCTGTGAATCGCTGCGCGAGACGCTTGACGACGTTGGGCGGCAGCGAGGGATACTCGATGCCATGGCGAGAGATCTTCTTGCCGTGCTTCTTCACCCGTTCGTGTCTTGCTGACTTTGGTAACTGCCTAGCAGTCACTGGTTCCGTCATCACATCACCAATTTCGATGTCCTCATCATCGTCGCGTCTGCCGAAATCCGATGGTGCGTCATCCACATCCATGTCGTCGTCAAGAGCAGGAGGCTCGTCATCAAAGCCCCACGGCTCATTCTCAGGTGAGAAGCCCTCGCGCTCAGGACTCGACTCCACCTGTGGCGCCAACATGACGGTGCTTTGATCACCGGCGTTGAGGGTGAAGTCGATCGCGCCAAAGTCACTGATCCGTCCGCCCAACGTCTCCCTTCGTCCGCCCTCATCATCAATCCTCTCAAGCGTAGCGTCGTCCTCTCCACTGGGACCCTCGCCGGTGTCCTCATCCCAATTGACCCTGGGAAAGAAAGCCGAGTCGAAGCCTCCCTCTCCACCATCGTCGCTGTGGAGGTCGCCCATACTCAGGCGCATCGAGTAGCGGCCTTGGTTCAAGCCTATCGTAGCCCGCCGTGGCATCTCAATGCTCTGCATGGTGTAATTATCCTCCAAATCCTCCAAACCACTACTCCTCGGGGGCCGCGGGAGGTCGCCGTCACTATCGGCGTCCTCATCGTCAATCGGCAGGGAGAAGCGTGGTCTATCGATCGGGAATTCGTCGTCGCTATCGTCCGGGTCCTCGGGGATGACCACCTGCCCTCTCCTACTCCTACTCCCACCAGCACGGCTCCGACTCCTCCGTCTTTGCGCACCACTGATGGTGGGATCGTCCGGCGACGAAGAGCTGCTCGTGCTGCTGATGACCTTACTCTTCCCGGCGAGCGTCTTACTCAGCGCCCGCAAAACATCCCGCGGTGTCTCGCGCTGGTCGCGCATCGAGCGCCGGCGGTTGCGCCCGGGAGTGTTGATGTCGTTGATGGCGGCACGGCGCGAGTCCATGGCGCGGATGGCGGCGCGGCCGTGGGGGGTGAACTGTGTCGGCGCCGCATAGCCGCCCTTGCCGCCGGAGCGGCCGACCGAGGCGGAAAAGAGGTTGCTGCGGCGGAAGTCGGGGAGCACTTGACTACCCGGTGTGCGGAGGGAGAAGCGGGTAGTCGAGGTCGGCGGTGCGGAGGCGCGGAGGTCGGGAGGGTTGGTGGGAGTTTGCACGGGTATGCGGGTGTCATGGTGAGGGTTTCTGGGTGGGTGCGAGGAGCTGCGGCGTGGTGTTGTGCTGGCCTTGGAGGGGCTGCGCTGGGGCCGGCCTGGGAAGGACATGTTGGAGAGAGGACGAGCGCGGATGGGGAGGGGGAGCTTGGAGGGCCCGGCTGAGCCTTGTCCGTCTGGCATTTAGACGGTGGTCATGATCTTGTCCGAGTCGCCTGCTTGATGACCTGGATGTGGAATGCAGGATGTCGGATCGATGGCGGTTCAGTCGTAGTGTTGGTGCTAGGTAGATCGAGTCTGGCGGACCTGGCAGACCTGGCAGACGCGTCAGGCGCGTTTGGCAGAGCCTAAGAGTGCCCGCAGCTCACGGCTGGGGTGTGTTTAGCGGGCTCTCAGTGTCAGTGGAAGTGGGGTGCCCCGGGCGCCTTTTCGTCCTCGGTACCTAGGAAAGACCGGTTGTGGCGACCGGTTGTGGCGACCGGTTGTGGCACGCCCTTGAAAGTCGCCATGCGCTCGCTACGTTCGAATGCCTCGATTGCTCTCCCTCCTCAGTTAATCCTACCTTTCGCAAGCGCATTCAGACATGGTGCGCTCTCTAGGGTCTGAGGCAAGAAAGGGGGCGATCATCGGCTGTCGTCCCGTCTCCACCCGACATCCTCATACCGGCTCAGATGCATCTGCCACCTCCGAGTCAACCCTAGAGGGCAGCGAGGGCAGCAACTGGTGCTGTCAGAGCACGGGTCCGGGTTCCGTCTTCCCAATCGGACAGCTTCCATGGAGACTTCCGTCCTGCAATCGGGAACTGTGCTCCAACGGCTTTTAGTGTGTAGGGAGATCAGATCGGCGCTTGATTCACACCACTTCTCTGGGCATGAAGTGCGTGAGTGTCATCCACACACACGCACACACGGCCACCTCCACGGCACCTTTCCCAAGGCGCATCAGAAGCTTCGTCTACGATGGTTCCGACCACACCTCGACAGCCCTGCTCTCAACAGTCACCATTGTCCCCAAGGACGGACGAGGAGCCGGCTGTCATCACAAGCCAGAGGGCCGACACGATCGGTTTTGAAACGCCGAATCCAGTAATCCACCTTGCGCCGTGGCAACAACCCCTGGAGGAGCTAAAACACTGGGTGTACAACAACCTTGTTACAGGACTTGCGTCAAGTTGCGCCTCGACTTTGGAAACGACAGCCAGCATGGCTGACTGGCCGGTCAGCGCCGCATCCTCCCGTGCAGCCTTATGGTCGAACGACCAGTGGTGAGAATCCAGTCGCGGACGAGCGACAGGAGCTGAGATGAATCTCTTGGCCCGAGCCAGGACCATCATCAGACTTGTTGATTCTGTTTGGCACTTGCCAGACGGCCAGAACGACAGTGATTACTGGGAGGCTGGCCGGGGCCGGCTGGTGGATCTGATCATGGCGCACTGATGATTGATGATTGGGCGCAACTCCGGTCCAGCCTCATCGACCGACGGTGAATGGTGAATGCCCCGTGATTCAAGGTCAGCTTGCATCTTCCCAAGCCCAGGAGTTCGTCGGATCATCATGTGCTGTATGACCGTCAGGTGGCGGCCGGCAAGGTCGGTGTCTATGTCTCTATGTCTGTGTCGGCCTGGATTCGACGAGTCCGCGATACAGCTAGATTTCCCTATAACACGACTCCTTTCAGCTTCAGGCCGTTCTGGGGTCAGTTGGATGATGTCCTCTCTCTATCTATCGCACTGCTCGGGAGGACAAGCTTGTTTCCAGAAGGTGTCCTTTTTGCTGATCTTGTTTGACGAATAAACTTTCAGTCTCCTCGGTCCAACCGCCAACGGGACCATAATATACATATTATCGATAATGGTTGATGTAAGTACCCCATAGCATCCAATCGAGCTGGGCAATCCGGACCCAACCACACTGATCTGTTTTGACATGGCCTGTTGAAGATCTGACAGCCGCCACCAAAGATCACCCACCGTCTGGTTCGATACGCGGAAGACCAATTGCAATCTGAGAGGGCTCCCGAGAGCCCATACTCTTGGGTTGCTTTTGCAGTTTCTGTTCCTGATCCTGATCCTGATCCTGATCCTGATTCTGTTTCTGATTCTGATTCTGTTTCTGTCGATGTTTGTTCCTGTCCCTGAGTTTGTACTTGAGAACTCACTCCAGAGGCAATAGCCACATCACCCACCCACCCAGACAGGCCAGAGATCCAGAATGCATTCTCTGCACCTCACCCGTATCACGTATATGTCTTGTTGAAAAATGTGCTCCGACTCTGTAGAGGATTGTGCACCTACTGCCTGGTTGCCTCAGTTCCACGACCACCATCATCGCCCTGGAATGGCCTACCAGCCTACCGGCCTACCAGCCTACCTTACGAGATGATGTCCTTGAAGCCCTGAGCACTTCCTTCTGAAGGGAACCCCCACCTTGCTATAGGTACCTATCAGATTATTCTGTGAGGGAGGGCCGGAGGGACAGAGGGACAGAGGGATGGAGGGATGGAGGGACAGGTTAGGTTCCTTTTCCTACCAGCAGCAGGGATGAGGGACTTGCTTTATCTCCATCTCCATGCCAGCAAGTGCAAGTGCAAGTGCGGTTCGCTTCCCCTACCCGCTAGTGACAACCTGGAACCTCCACTGCCGCTAGAGCGCTAGAAAGGGATGTTCTTACCGTTCTCTGGCTGTATCCCGACCCACTATAGGTATCTTCTGCCACTTGAACCTGATTCTTCTCTCTCTCAGTGCCGCCTGAGCCAGCTCCATGTCGTCCCCTCCCTGCTGGTGCCCTGGCCTCTGACCTCTACCCTGCGACCTCTGGCCTTTTTGGCCTTCCTTCAACTCCCGCGGGTCTCCTGCGGCATCAATTCGTTCCGGTTGTCCAAAACAACATTTCTGACTTTCATGCGGCAAACCCCAGGTTCATTTCTTCCTTACTCTTCTGCCCTGCTCGCACTCGTAGCTTCTGAATCTTTTCTGGCCATCACATCATCATCACCATTGACGACTGTTGCCGCACAAAGATCCTTCGGTATCAGCCTCTGAGCCTGTATCTGCTGCACCTGCACCTGCTCCTGTGCCCAGCATCAGACACCAGGCATCACCTTGGCCTTTCCCTGCAGGCGCCGCCATTCCCACCTCACCTTGCATCTATTGCTTCCCATTCTGCACCCGCCGACCGACCTCCACCTCCTTGGAAGTTGTCACACCCAGCTTCCAAGCCCACCAAATCCTCCTCTCGTCACCATCATCTGCTCTGTGCTCCCCTATTCCCGTCGAATTGATCTGGATTTAATATGGCAGCCCCTGGGGTCCAATCTATCAAGGTTCGTACTGCATCGGCACCAGCCAGCAGCCCCCCTTCATTACGAACTGGCTCGCCGGCAGGCCATACCTCCCTGTCTCCAATGAATGCAATCCGCGTGGCCACAAGCAAGCAGGCTGACCAAACCACCAACTGCAGTGCGTCGTGACAGGCGACGGTGCTGTAGGCAAGGTATGTTGTCTATCTCTTCCGTCTCTCCTCACCATACTCCGTCCTTCGTATCGCTTCCGCGAGTCGTCGCATTGGATCGTCGGTTGCTGACACCTCCTTCCCTCAGACATGTCTGCTCATCTCCTACACCACGAACGCCTTCCCTGGCGAATACATTCCCACAGTGTACGTGAATCCACCCACGATCTACCCGTCGCTTATGGCCTCCCCCAAGGCGTTTGGCACAGCCCGCCCTACGCCGCGATCGATGACAACGAGACAGACACTGACCCTGTCTTTGCTCCAGTTTCGACAACTACTCCGCGAGTGTGATGGTCGATGGGAAGCCGATTAGCCTGGGACTCTGGGATACTGCTGGACAGGAAGACTACGACAGACTCCGACCTCTGTCCTACCCTCAGACCGACGTCTTCCTCATCTGCTTCTCCATCGTCAGCCCGCCATCTTTTGACAACGTCAAGGCCAAGGTGTGCACCCCCCCCCCTGAGGCCATGATCTGGCACGGACCTTTCCCCTTTGATTGTCTATCGTCTCTAGGTGGTGCAGCTTTGCATGGGATACGACTGACACGTTGCAGTGGTACCCTGAGATCAGCCACCACGCTCCCAACATCCCCATCATTCTGGTCGGTACCAAGCTCGATTTGAGGGAGGACCCCAACACCATCCAGAGCCTTCGCGAGAAGAGGATGGAACCCGTCACATATGACGAAGCTCTCCGGACCTCCCAGGACATCAGGGCACACAAGTACCTCGAGTGTTCCGCCCTGACCCAGCGGAACCTGAAGGCCGTTTTTGACGAGGCGATCCGGTATGAAAGAAGAAAAAAGACCCAACCATGACTAGCCCTGCCAATCTTGATGTGTGACTGGAGCCAAATGACTGACTGGCTGCGTTTCACTGCAGAGCTGTGCTCAACCCCAGACCCGTACAGACCCAGACCAAGAAGAAGTCGAAATGCACGATCCTGTAGACGATCGAACCCGACCAGACCCCGACGGCATCGAAAATGCCCGACTGATGGTCCTCATTTGACATACTGCTGCTGTTTCTACGGATGGATGAGAAGAAAAGGCTTCTAGAAAAGGACCGACCGCTCAAAACAAAAAGGCTCTGCTGTGTCACCATTTAGAAGGGCGCGACTAAGAGATGCAACGGACCGATGTTCTCTGCCTGGTGTTGTGCTGCTACATTTTCGCATTGGCGTCCTTGTCAGACTCCGATTGGATGAGAGACGGCGCGAAACGATACCAAGGTCCTCTCAAGGCAACTAGTTGGGCGTCAGGTGGGGGCAGGAGGTGGGAGTTCCGTCTCGTGCCGGACTTTCCAGAGTTCTCGGCCAGCCGGCTGTTTATGTCTCGCCTTTTCGAGTTCTTGGGAATGCGTACCGGCTGCCGGTTCTCGCCACCACTCTCTCTTCTTCACTTGGGTTGCAGCAGGATGGGCAATCACTCGGCGTCTCCATTCACGCGACCAACACCCACCCATACAAAGGATATCCCCGGAATTTGTTTTGGTTTTTCTGTAGATAGCAGTTGAAGGCGGCAGTGTGGTAGGGAACGGAGCTAGCTGGAAAGGGAAGAGAAGGAAAGTGGAGAACTCTGAATTTTTCGTGTCTTTCGATGAAAGCAAAGGGTTTTTGATGTTTTGGGATGGGAGACCTCACTAACTGCGTACTACTAACTACTTTACTTATATGTAACCTCTCACGATGACCAGTGATATTATCAAGGCGTGACCACCGTGAAACGGAACAAGGATGCGGCTGCGCACAAGCCGGACCGTAGATGAGGGCAGCTTGCTGCTATCCAGGAGCAAGCTGGCAAACGTAGAAAGGTAGCTTCTGCTTGATTCTCTAACTGTCTTCCTGGAAAACCGGAAAGGGGTATGTATCATGAGAAGAAAAGGAAATGTGACGGGAAGAAACTCCAACGCCGCCCTGCCCGGCATGAGAACCCAGACACACATCCTCCAAACACTCACACGCATACACTACTAAGCATGCCCGAGGACGTACCGGGTCGTCGATTAGACCTGTGACCAGTCATACCCAATTCGATCCCCTTTTTCCCTCTCTCACACAACTGCCAGTCCTCGATATTCAACTGCGCAGACCGATCGATGACGCTGGTCCCACTGCTTTGGGCAGAATCCAAAACGGTTTAATGTACTGTCGCCGTTTCCCCTTGCACAACCGCGCCCTGTCACGTAGACACCTCTCCCAACGCCTACGATCTCCGGCCCGGAACATGCGCACGTCGACTCGGGTGCACATACGCATCCTCCCGCGTATCCTCCACGACCTCCTTCTTGACCCCGGTCTTCCGCGCCTCTTCCTTCTCCTGCTCCTCCTTGGCGATGCGTCGCGAACGCTCCTCGTTGAGCTTGATGTTGCGCTCCTTGACCTTCTCCATGCGGCCCTCCTTCTTGCCGCCGCCACCCGCGGTGAGCTCGACGTTGATCTTGCGGGAGTTGCCAGCGCTGTCAGTGAACTCGGTGTGGTGGAACTTGGACAGGCAGGTCTTCATGCGGGAGAAGTGGTCGAACTCGATGAAGGCGATGCCGCGGGACTTGGTGGGGTTGTCGCGCTCGGTGAGCAGGCGTATGCTGTTGGGGGCGAGGGCAGAGAAGTGTGACTGGATGTCGGCCTTGGTGGCTGTGAAGGGGAGGTTGCCTGTTTACGACAAGTTTTGGTTAGCACGTTGCTTCATGGCCGGGTTGGTGTGCTAAGAGGGTAGACATACCAATGAAGCAGATGAAGCGGTTGTTCTTGGAAGATTGACCCTCGCCATTCGCCTCGGTGGCATCGGCATCATCCGTCTTCTGTTCCTCGCCTGCGGTCTTGGCGCCGTTTGTGCCCTCCTCCTTCTTGGCCTTCTTGGACTTCTTGTCTTTCTTGTCCTTCTTGTCCTTCTTCGACTTCTTCTTCTCGCCCTCGCCATCAACGTCCATAGGCTCTGCATCGTCACCGTTGGCCTGTGGCTCCTCCTTGGCCTTGGACTCAGCCTTGGCCTTCTTATCTTTCTTGGCCTTCTTAGCCTTCTTCTTGGAGGAGACCTCGTCGTCGTTGACCTGCTTCTCTTCCTCCTCCTCCTTGACCTCGGGCTTGAGCTTCTTCTCCTTCTTGCTCTTCTTGTCGTCCTTCTCCTTGCTGGGCTTCTCCTCCTTCACCACCTTCACCACTGCAGGCTCCGAGTCCTCAATGGCCTTGTCCTCGACATCGTACTCGGCGTGGTTGAGATCATCAGCCTGCTCAGCCTTAATCTCCTTGCGGCTCTTCTTGTCGTGCTTGTCCTTGTTGCTCTTCTTCTTGTCTTTCCTGTCGCTCTTCTCCTTCTTGGCCTTCTTCGCAGGCGCAACAGCAGCGACCTCGTCGGTCTCGTCCGCGACCTCGCTCAGCTTGCGCTTGGAGGATTTCTTGTCCGCCTTGAGTTCAGACTTCGCCATGATGATTATTAGTTGGAGGGCTTGGGTTCGGAGCGTCTGAATACTTGGACAGGTTGATTTTGGATATAGCAGAAATAAGACGGTGGTCTTCGCAGCGAACAAAAAGTCTACAAGTTGCGAAGCGAACGAGGTTGTGATTGCAGGGAATTTTCTGCCGCTGACAGGGAGGGGGAAAGAAAGAAAAAAAAGGCGGACTCGCACGCTGGTGCAGGTTAGATAAGATAAGCGTAAACACACCGCAATGTGCACCACCCTCCTGAATGTCGACCGAGTCGGGTGTGGAGCTTCGTACGCTCCTCCAATGGACGCTCTTCGGACCTGCAAAGGATTCTTGATGTCTTCTGCTCAACTTGACGTCCTCACATTTGCGACGATTTCTCCATCAAAGACACAAACGACGGTGGATCTATAAGAAGAAATTTGCGGCTTCTCTATTCTTGCGGTATAAAAAACACGGCAGCAAAGCCAAGTGAGTGTCAACAGTGTCTAAGATTGTGCGAAGCTAGAGATCTACCACGTTGTCCCCGTAAACCAGCCCTCCTCCCCCCTCTCCCAATAAATGAATACATGACCAGGAAAAGACCTCCTCTCACTACTCTGATACCCCCTGGCCTCCTTGCCATAAGATTCGAAGAATGATCCATCCGTCGCACCCAAACTTCTATTCTAGTGATAAGGCCCGGATGGGGTGTCCAAGAGCAATGTCGAGGATGTTGGTGCTTTGTATGAGGGCCCATGTCCGCCAGGAATGGAGGATGTTTGTTGCGATCAGACTCCGACAAGGTTTGCCAGTGGGGTGTATAGTCCAAACACCGCCGCGGCCTAGACGGCGAGAGCCAAGAGAGATGATGGGTTTCGTCGGTCTGCAGTAGCTTGGGCCTGCGACTGCGTGACATATGCTGCCGTCGCGTACGCTGCCGCCGAGTAGTCTGCGTCCGCTGGACCAGCTGCACCAACATCAACATTCCTAGCGCCAATTCCTCCGCCAGGAACGGTGACGACAGCGATAGTCGAGATGATTCCACCTCCATTTCCGCCAACGCCGTTGCCACCTGCTCCCGCACCACCGAATCTCCCTCCCAGTCCTCCTCCCAGGCCACCTCCAAGGCCGCCGCCCAGGCCACCTCCGGCTCCGCCGGCAGTCGGAAGCATCTGGGTGACGGTTGACGAAGCGACGAAGACTGTGGTAATCGAGACCGCAATAATGGGGTTTCCGGCGCCACCAGCTCCTCCAGCTCCTCCAGCTCCGTTGCCGCCCAGTCCATTTCCTGGACCATTGCCTATGCCACCCGCGCCGTTTCCAAGGCCATTGCCCAAGTCGTTGCCGCCATCGCAATCACCGCCGCTCAGACCTGATCCGCCAAGATCATTGCCACTGCCATAACCTCCATTGCCAGATCCTGATCCTCCCAGTCCGTTCCCGTTTCCACCAAGACCAGATCCGCCTAGGCCATTGCCTGCGCTACCAACTCCGGAGCCCGATACAAGGACGGTGACTGTTGCGGGTCCATCAGCACCGCCGAACCCTGCGCCATCGAGCCCATTGCCAGCGCCTCCGAATCCACTTCCAAGGCCGTCGCCTGAGCCTGCACCTCCGGCGCCGTAGTTGTACCCGCCACTTCCAATGCCACCGCCGTGCACACCTGAACCTCCCAGGCCGTTTCCGTTGCCACCCAGGCCGTTGCCACCGAGTCCGTCTCCAGAACCAGATCCTGCTCCTCCGACCGGAACGGCGAGAACAGTGATCGTTTGAATGGCGCCGCTCGCTCCACCGGCGCCGCTCGCTCCACCAGCGCCGCCGAGGCCGTTGCCAGCACCCCCTATCCCGTTGCCATTTCCATTGCCATAGGCACCGTTTCCCGATCCAGCGCCCGGTCCGGATCCAAGACCTGAGCCAAGGCCGGAGCCACCAGGACCACTGGCACCATCGGGGGAAGTAAGAACGGTGATTGACGCAGGACCGCCGGCACCTCCAGCGCCGCCGAGACCATTGCCAAAGCTGTTGCCTGAGACTCCATTGCCACTGCCGTGGATGCCAGCGCCTGGCCCGTCGAGGCCATTTCCTCCCAGGCCATTTCCAAAGCCGTTGCCCGAGCCAGCTCCATTGGTAGGGATTGCGAGGATGGTGACTGTGGATGCCGCCCCGCCGAGGCCGTTTCCACCGAGGCCGTTCTTATCGCAGTCGTCTTCAAGAAGATGGGAGACATCATCCGGAGCGACGTCATCAAAATCTCTGGCAGAAAGTTTGACATCGTGACTGACAATGCGAGAAGGCCCAGTGACAAGTGCTCCAGAGAGATTGACGACGCTGGTGGAAGCAGACACCGCGGCTGAGTTGGTAGGCGGTGCTTGAGGTGCAGCCGTGGCGGCACTGCCAAAGACTGGCATTTCAGGGACGGGGTGACCAGCAGAGGGAAATCCAAGCGACAAAATGGCAGAGTCAGTAGGGACAGAGAATGGTTGCAGGGTGGTGATTGAAACGAGAGGGGATGTGCCAAAGCCAGCTGCGGTGGAGCCCATGTGAATATCAATCTCAAGGTGCACCTCGGGACTAGAGGGGCCGAGATTGATGGTCTGGGGAAAGCCAAGGCCCTCTGAGTCCCTCTGGCCAGGACTGGGAGAGACGTCGATTTGGTTGTGGTCTGCCTTGGACGTCAGTCTGCAAGATTACCAAGTGCACAAGGCGAGCAAGACGAACCGATCAGCAGTGTTTCTGCGTACGTGGCGGCAGACCACGACAAGGCACAGAGACCTGTCAGGAGGGTAGCCCGCATGATGAGCCGTGGGGGTTGGAACAGACAGGCCGAAGAAAGGGGAGAAAGTGCAGGGAGAAACGACCAAATTTCTGCAGACAAGAGATGATCTCCAAAAAAGAGCGTCAACGATTCCGAAAAGAACGACGTTGCAATCCAAAAAGAAGGGCCAGAAAGAAGGACGTCCAATAAACGTATTGTAAGCCTGGCTGGTGATGGCGGTATGCGATGGTGTTGTGAGGTGGACAGGGCGGAGTAAGTGAGGTGAGTGGTTGAAGGAGAAAAGGGACAGATGAAGGACGGGGTCTCGGGAAATATACATCAAGACAGCAAGCAACCTTCCTTGGAAAACATTGCAGGTCGGTGCCTTCCCTGGATGAGCATCTGGTGCCTGGTACCTGGTGCCTGGTGCCTGGTCCCATGGGGGAAAGCACGGCGAGGCAGGCTTGAGGAGAACCTCTTCTTCTGGGAAGGAGGTCGGGCAATGGCTCCTGCCAGCGCCGCCAACCCCCCCTTATGCACCATCTCCGGATTGTTCGAACCGTACATATCAGATCCACATTACTCACATCATACCAGGCTTTCGGATGATGCTGTGACTCGAGGTCGAGCCTGCACTGCACGTCCACCAACCAGCCAGGGAGATCAAGAGGGAAAGAACATACTGGTCGGCTGGATCCTTCTCGTGAGCCCCCGGGGGTTCGATTGTGACGTTGAACCTCACTCGACCTAGCGTCATCAGCCCTCGCAGCCAGGAGCGACGCGAGCTGAGGTTACCGGCCAGGCCAGGCAGCAGGTGCTCAGCATCCCTCTTTCGCCCTTTCCCCCGTTCGCCCGTTCGCCCGTTCCCCCGTTCCCAGGTGGGCCAAACATCGCGCAGGCCACTTGGCGTGGAAAGCGACAACCATGCATTACCGAGGTCGCGGAGGGCACCTGCACGCTTTCCTCTTCGTGCTCCCGTTGCCCTGACTGGGAAGGCAAGGGAAGCGCGGCAGAGTCCAAGAGCTCCTGCTTCGTGGTCGACTGTGCTTGCCTCCAGAGAAAGTGCCCGGCCAAGAGTGGACACGCCCGGAGGGGTCTCGAGCCGAATCGGACCGGCGGCTGTGTTGAACCATATCGAATGATTGGAGTACATAGCAGGCAGTGAACCCTGCGCGCCCTCGATGCATCGCAACGAGGAATGAGCATAGACATGCAAATGCTCGCCTATTTTGGGTGCCCCGTGTGTCTATGACCCATTTCGCCTTCGCAGGAAGTATGAGAAAAAAAAAACCCAATAAATAAATAGAAAACACCGTGTCCAATCCCTCTTCCAACAAGGGCTTCCGGACACATCCTCCTGTCCACGTTTTCCTGTCCACGTCGTGCTGCCAGGAATGAGCTCTTATGCAATGGTACGCACACCTTGTAATAGCACTGATGCAGGAAACGCTGTCATATGAAGCCATACATCCGTCACCCACAAGGGGAAGAAAGATATCATATGTGACAAAAAAGAGTACAGGACATGAAACGCTAAGATGGGCCAACCATCAAAATCAAAGCAGACAGACCTGATGAGGTCGACGGTCGTGGGACTTCTGCGTCTTGGTGCGGAATTTTGGCGTGCAAACAAAAAGCAGAACAGTCGGCAATGCCCGGTGACAGGTGGTTGGTCCTGGCGCAAAAGAAAACCCATTCGTGGTGTTGATACCCGACGACCCAGTGTCTCAGAAGATGAACACCATGACCGCAAAGCCTGCAAAGAGGAAATTTTCTCCTCGTCCGCGGCGACCCCCAGCAAGATGAGGTGAAAGTATCGACGGTGAAAAGGATAACGCCATCGCAGAGAGAGAGGTCCATGGACTGCTCATAGGATGACACATCGAGGATGGTCCTTGCGTTTCCTCCGCCTGCGTCTCCGCCGTGTATCGTCAGGCCTATACCGGTTGCTGTCATCGGCCTCGTCCATCGCGTCCATCGCGTCGTCTGCCCTCAGCATCTGTCGACATATGTCTATGAACACCTCGTCCACGTTTGCTGCCAAATCTCGTCAGCATGCTGCCCAAGCCCGCATCATCTCCTCCACTCGAGGGCACTCACTCCTCGTCCGAGCGCTCGCCTCATAGTACGGAGCGCCCCATTGCTGTGAGATGGAAAACGCTTTCGTCCTTGGTATCGCCCGCTGATCCTCGAGGTCGGCCTTGTTGCCGATGATGACGATGGGTACATCTTCTCTGTCCTTGATGCGCAGGATTTCTTCCCGCAGGCCGTACAGTTCTGCTAGTGACGAGGGAGATGTTATGCTGAACACCAGGAGGAATCCTTGGCCGTTCTTCATGTACACATCCCTCATGGACGCTACACAATGTCAGTCAGCGCGACTCCGGCCGAGATCATCGAGGTTATTTCTCACTGAATTGTTCTGTCCCTGCCGTGTCGAGGCTGGAATCAAGTTAGACACGTGCGGCTCAAACAACACACAGCTCATCAACGACAGCCGAGCAACTCACATTTCCAAGACCACTTGACGTCCCTATGTTTCTCGGTCAGCCTCCTATACTTGATGATATGATAGGGAAGAATCCAGGGGCGGCCTACATCCACCGTCATGTGTTTTTGGTACGAGTCCTCGATGGTCGGGTCATAACTCTCGATCCACTCATTGTGGACGAATTGTGCTATTAATCGCCACGACAGCAGTACCAGTCAGTTTAGCGTTCAAATGATAATCGTTCATGTTGGTTTGACAGGTTGGCTAGACAGGGGGCCTTGACTATGCCCATGTCGATGGGTGGGTGCAAGTGTTGGTGGGATCCACTCACCGGTCAAGCAACTCTTCCCGACGCCGCCTGGAGAGCAGAAGAAGAAAGGGGGAAAGATCAGTATTGTTGAACTCAGGTTTGATCGTGAGAACTGCTTCGAGAGGAGAAAAGGCTCTGCAGGGTTTTTTTTTGGGGGGGGGGGGAACGAGGTTCGGAGCTCACCTGCACCAAGGACGACTACTTGGAACTCGCGACTTTAAGTCGTGGTCAGTTAGCGCTCCGTCTGGAGATGGAAGTATACTGGGCGGAAACTCACAAGGGCTGGTATCTGGACGGCGGCATGGTCACGGCCCGGACAGCACCTGCATCAAGGCTCGCTCAGAGGCCCTGGAGGAGGAGAAGGAAGAAGGGGAGAAGACAAAAGTCCAAAGCCTCTTCCACAGGCGCAAAGCGAGTCACCTCAGGCCCGACCCGAACCGCCTTCACTCAGGCCGGCCCGTCCAAGTGCAGGTGAGTCGCCGGGCGGGCGATATCGACGATCCGGAGCAGGCAGAGGTCGGCATGCAGTGAGGTTCGGGAAGCGGCCAGCTCGAGCTCGAGCTCTCACGGGCGAGTGCTGTTGAGTCCGTCCAAGTCCAAAGTCAATGGTCGTCTCTGCAGGAGGACCCTGAATGTTGCAGGCGCGTAAATCCTTGCAATCCCGTTCGGGGGCTGGAAGCGGGGGCCGCAGTTCTCGGGTTGAAGATGGAGAGGAACGTGGGAGTGGAGAGGGCCGTCGTCGAGTCTCGGTATGCAGAAGGGATCCCAAGTTGGTGAAGTGATCGGCGAGAGTACTTGTTGCGAGGGCCTCGGAGTTTGGCTCCCTGCACTCCGTGCCGCAGTCAAGATAGATAGTGGTAGAGGATCGAACTGGACTATCGATGGGCAGGTGGGGGGGAGTTGGGAGAGGAGAGGCGAGGAGGAAGAGAAGGAGTAATATGAGATGTAAGGGGATGAGAGAGGAAGAGGATGTGAGATGG